>FIZR01000342.1:0-81572 GCA_900060175.1 Ferrisia virgata | reverse complement strand
ATCTTCTCTTTTAGCAATTCAAAACAAGTTTTCAGACAATCCATTAATTCAAAATATCCACCAGTTAATCTTCAATATCCAGTCTTCCGACAAAAAAAATCAAATTTATGTATGTTCCAAGTCACATAGGTATAAAGGGAAACGAAAAAGTCGATGAATATGCAAAATCTGCCGAAAATCCTACTCCACTTTACCTTACAAATTCCGATGACATCAAAAACATCCTCCAACATATTCAACAATATAACTGGCAAAACTAATGGCATTCCAAAACAAATGATAAGCTTTTTCTTTCACAAAAAACCCGTCTTCCCTGGGGAAAAACTTTCACTCCTAAATTGTTCAGAAGAAGCCTTAGAATCGATCATACTAAACTCACCCAGAGCCACTTATATCTCAATAACCGCGAACCAATATGCTAGTTTTGCAAATCCGTGCCCATCTCAACCCAACACCTTCTCATTCTTTGCCTTGCTCTAAAACATAAAAGGCAAAACCTAAACATCTCTGAACGCCCCCAACGATCCCAGATTCCTTAGTTGAAATGAAAAAAATCCTCCTCCTAATCAGTAGACTCAACTTGAGCCACGAAATTTAAGTTCCCACCTTCCCAATCTACTCAACACTGGGCATAAAAATCTTTAAATTATACATCCCCAATATAATAAAAATAAAAAAATAAAAAAAATAAAAAATGAATTTCTGACATGGCTAAAAATCGCCTTAATGGTCTTCTAGGACCCCAAAACGGATTTTGTTGATATTTCCCCACTCATCCGCCGTTGGTCGATACACCGTAATAGCCTGGTTTTCATTGACAATATGACATAGAAAATCAGGCTAAAAAAAAAACAACAAATTAAAACGTACATCTATAATGAGATGAATTCGAGTAAAATATACGAATGAAATAAAATAAATACTCTTAGTATGCATTATTAGGAATTTATTTCACATGTCAGCTTATAATATTTATCTGCGAATGTTTCGTATATTTGTCTTTTTTTAAAATTGAAACTTGCTCGGATTGCGGTTAGATGACGTATCGACGTGACAGTAATACCAGAAACGTATACCACCAGTTCAGTACCCATAGGACGCGATAAAACCTTTCGTAACTTATGATTTCGCGAGAGAAGGAAAAAAAAAACGTGTTTTCCATGATAATTATTTTGAGAAAAAGTTCACGACGATTTATGCTAATGTAAGAAAGGAAGTACGTAGGTATTTGAAGGATATTTTATTTCGCATATTTATGAAGAATGTACGAGAATGAAAAGTTTCTTTACATCATTTACTATGGAAGTTTTTCCAACCTTATTCCTTAGGTTTCTTTTTATAAGTACTTAGTAGAGTAAATATAAACCACCATTGGTATTTGTTAGGTCTGAGTAGAGGTGCTGGGTATAAAGTTTAACCTGTGGGAGTGTCATAGCATACGAAATTTTCACCCAACTATGGCCTTGGAATATCAAAAGAATCGAGCCCGCACCGCAGGCTTCATTAAGAATGAAAAACTTTCTAATTCTATTTTATCTTCGAATCACTGCTTTAAATTTCTCATAATAGTCGGCCAACGTTATATCTGATAAAAACAAAAATGCCAACTTTCAATTAACGTGCGTGAAAAATTCTTTGAACTTTGATGGCTTTGTTTACTCGCCGCTCGTCAGCATAGGTATTTTTATACCTTTTGCTATACATTCATATTTAAACTTATTCGATTGGGAATTCTATACTGTAGACTTTTTTCTCTCCCCTTTTTTTTTTTTTTTTTTTTTTTTTTTTTTTTTTTTTATTTATTTTTCATGACGATGACGCTAGCGTAAATATAGGTATACACAACTTTAACCTATACGTATCGCATTCGTATGCGTTTAACACATAAATAACAAAGAGGATTACTCGCCCAAGTCATATTTATCGGTAAATGTCTCTCTAATACGTATAACAATCGTGGCGCTAGCTCAGTTTTCAAGTATTGTGGTACGTAAGTGCGAGTACATTGACGCTATAGTGTTATTCATTTTCATTATATTAATGCAAACCTTTGTAAGGCAATATACCCATTATTTCTGTACTCGTACATGTATCCGCATGATATAGTAAATTAAGATTTTTCATTACCTTTTGCCTGCCCCTTTTTTCGGGTTGAAAATTTCTATACATACACCTCTATATACACGTATAGGCATAGAAGTTAAGTTTATGTGACATGTCATGTCTTTATATTTTCATTTTACGAAGGGATGCTGCTTTTGATGGTGAAATGTACTTATTTTCTTTTTATACAGCATTTTCATTATTTTACGAGCTTACATCGTATTAAGAAGTAGACCTATGAAAATCATACAATGTTTGGGTTAAGGATTTGATTGAAAATTCTAATCAACGTTGGAATGGTAGTGGCCTGAAGGGTAAAACTAGCAAAATAAATTTTGATGAAATTTTTGCGCTTTAGGTAAGCTTAACTGATGGGTTATGATAGATATTTGTGTAAAAATAGGTACGAATAATTTTACAAATTGTGCGTACGAAATTAATAATCTGATGTTTCTTTTTTATAAAATTTTGAGGCCCGGTTGAAGAGAAGGACCAGTAATGACATTAAAAAAGTATACATAGTTTTACCGGGTGTTCCGCATAAACCTCGCCAGCCTTACATCAGTGATAGGTCAACTCATCAGACTTACACGTATAATGGTTAGCATACTGAAAAAATTGAAGGGACTGAGGTTCGCTATTTTCAATATTTCCATTTCATCTAAATCTGCTGCTCACTTTGAAAATTCATAGAAAAAAAGTTAGCTCTCTGCGGATTATTTTTGAGAAAGTTGATATGAACCCACCATTAAAAATCTTTAAAATGAGTAACGGTACACCTTCTTTTCAATGGGTTGAGCAGAAACTTTGTAGGTTGCTTCTCCATGTAAAAAAAAAAAAAAAATGTTTTGAATGTTAAAAATGGGAAAAGCATGGAGTTTAAAGAAAAAAATTGATATAATTCAAAATTTATCATTTTTCGCTTGATTGTGAAGCAACTTTCAAAGTTTCTGTTCAAGCCATTGAGTGGGGGGTGTACGAATAGGGTGTTGTCTGTCTAACAGGTAGTGAGCGTAATGGAGAAATATTGAAATTAGTTTAAAAATTGTCCAAGAGTGGTCACAATAATTACTTAACTAATGAACAAAACAGAACCAACAGATTGCAAGTTAATAGAATTGCCTACTCGGTTTGCCGTAAAAACACGTTTTATCAAACTGATATTTGTGATCAGTTTGATATGTGAAGTTTTTTTTCTAGGGAAGGAATAGAGCTCGGAGAATCAGTTCTGTATTTTTAAGTTTCCAATCGTAGTTGTTGAAAAAAATGTTGAGTGATTTTCTTCCCTCAAAAATTGTTAGATACCTTGTAGAAGATCATTAAGACCAATTTTGCATGCCAGATATTTATTCTTTATTCTCTTCCTCTTTCCTCCTCTCAAGAAAACGAAGTGATTTTCTCAACTCCGATAGCGTGCTTAACAATTTGAGGGATCCGATGCCAACTCAATTAAATAGGCCCTTTATTTGTAATGTGAATGGTCAAAATTCGATCTGTAGTTTTAATTATTATTTTTCTACGCTCCTTTCTATCCCGAAAAAACGTATTTTTGTAGTGTTTATCGATCAAAAATTATGAAAAGATGTCGAAAACTATGTAAAAATTGAACTAAAATATGAAAAAAAAAAAACGTTGAATTTCATTGAAATTTGATCCAAAATCATAAAAAAATGTTGAAAACCGAGTGAAAACTGAACAATAATATTGAAAAAATCTATCGAAATCAGCAAAATTGGGGCGAAAATTTGATAAAAATGGCTAAAAAGCACAGAAAATTGATCGAAAATAACGAAAAAAATCGTTAAAAAATATCAGAAAAAAGTGAAAGCGGAACAAAAATATGAAAAAATACAATGAAAGTGATTGAAAATTTTTTGAAAATTTGACAAAAATGGGTAAAAAATGTGAAAAGCGTACAAAAATATGAAAAAATGTTTATACATCTCAATTTTTATCCAATTTAATGATGATCTTCAACAACTATGAAATTTTTTATCAATTTTCACCTCATTTTCAACATTTTTTTGTGAATTTTGATCATTTATCTGCCATTTTTATCCATTTTTGTCAAACTTTTCCCTAATTTTAATGATTTTTAACAATTTTTTTTATATGTTTGTACAATTTTTACTTTTTTTTCAACATTTACTCATGATTTTTCTATCCTGCAAGTGTTACCAATGTTTGTAAAATTTTTATCCATTTTTGTCGCATTTTTACCTAATTTTTGATGATTTTTAACGGTTTTCTTCGTATTTCAAGTTGATTTTCACATAATTTTTAACATTTTTTCCTGATTTTTAATCGCTTTTCTGCCCTTTTCAGACATTTTTGTCAAATCTTTAAAAAAATTTTACTGATTTTCAAAGTTTTTTTTTTTTTTTTTTAATATGTTTGGGCCATTTTTATTTGCTGAACAGTTTCTTTCTTATTTTGGGTTAATTTTCTCATATTTTTGAACATTTTTTCGTGATTTCTGATTAATGTTTTACACTTTTTACTCGCGTTTGTCTCAAATTTTTATTCAATTTTCATTGTTTTTAACGATTTTTGGACAATTTTCACTCATTTTTCAACTCTATTATGTGATTTTTGATCAGTAGGTACTCAAGGATGTGATGGGTAAAATTGATAGAGCTCATATATTTTTTTTTCAACAGTTCAGTGCGTTAAACTTACAACAGTACCATTAATTCAAGGTGATAACCAAATTCGTAGATAGTCATGATAGAGATGATTTTTTTAAAGGGAGGGAAGGTACGACTTACTGAAGATGAATAATTTGATCTAAATTTCCTATCCTGTCCTGTATAGAAAAAATGTTGATAATTGTATACTTCAAAAAAAAAACAAAAAGCTACAAATTTTGCAACTTTGCATCTAATCCAAAGGAAGAGGAATCCGAGGCATATCTTTTTACCTTTGTTTTTGTGTTTTTTTTCGTGTCATTTCGCAACGTTTTTAATACTAAAAGTAGAAATCGGCACACCCTGGGATTTACATATTTTCCATTAAAATTTTTGGAGCAAAAAAAAAAAAAAAAGTAAAAATATCATTAGTGTGTAAAATATGAAATGTTACTCTGAAATTCACATAGAAGCAACTCCAAACTCGTTCAAGTTATTTGCTGAAAAATATTTTTATATTTGAAAATTTTCTTAATTTAGCCTAAAGGTTGAAATTTTTGAATGAAAATATTCTCAATGTTGTTCGAAATTGTTTTCATTTTCGAATGTCGAGTTGATTTTTCAATTAACTAGGTACTCAAAATAAAAAATATTTCATTGTACATTTCAAGTCGTAAAATAACACCGATTCAAATTCAGAATTCTACTTATACGAGGAATAAAAATTTTTTCAAATTTTCACGCATTTTAGGTCAGTTTTTCGACAATTTCGTTGTATACACATTCGTGGTAGGTCGTGCCGTCGTACACGTTATGGTACATACTTGCAATTGGAATGAGCTAAATGTGAATTCCAAAATTCCTTTTAATGCTAAAAGGAAATTTCGCTTTTATTTTTTTTAACGCTATTTGCGCGGAGTTATGAAAAATATACTAAATTCAAACGTACGAATAGTGGGTACTTTTCCAGTTGGAAATAAAAGTAGGAAATTATGGCGATATATGTTCTTCGTGTCTTTTCATTTGACGTTCGTTGAGAGAAAATTTTTAGTGACTTGTTTTTTACTGCGAAATCCGTCCCATAACATTTTCATCGTGTGTCTACCTATGGCTATTGAAAAAGGTCATTTGATCATTGTTTTGTCACTACGTACATCGGTTAAGTCTTTATTCAATAAATGGAAATTATGAAATTTTTACAATTTTTTAAGATACCTTTGTTACCTTGATTTGAATGTTCTTTCTTAATGTAATTTTGAATGAGGAGTTCGTAAACCAGAAATCAGTTTTCATACTCGATAGCTCAGACAAATTACGCAAAAAATGGCGAACCTGAACATAATTTCGATATAAGGGTTTTTGTAGAATATTATTCAACTTGGTATCCTAAACAACACATTGAAACTCCTCACTTCTCACCTTGAAGATATCTCCTCCCTCTCGAAGTGGATCAAACCCCCAAAAACCTAGTTTTTGTCATTTATTTTCTTGAATATTGATCCTAGCCTAGAAATAGTTCAGTGATATTTTATTGTACTCCAAATTCCTAACAAAATTGGACCTACGATCTTCTAAAATTGGGAGGTATTGAAGGGTAATTGAAAAAATCTCTTAATTCTATTTATAGACTAATTAGTTTAATGTTATTATATTTATATTTAAAAATTTTACTTTAATTTTTTAATTGAAGTATGAAATACCAGTAAATTCGTAAAAATGAAGTACCACTCCCTATCAAATCCACAATAAATTTCTTACCCGAACCCCCTCCCCCTCATCCTGTTACTAAATGTGTTTCACCTGCTTAAAAATCAATTGGGTGGCAATGGGTATAAATATTGAGCTATTAATTATGGAATTGTGAAATTTGGTAGAAAAGAAATTTGAAAATTGTTGAGAATGGGAGGCACTCGATATCTCCCATGGGAGATGAGGGAAGATTTTGCGACTCCCTCTGCCCGAAAATTCACATGCAACGATTCCGCAATAGTTGCATAGTTTCGCTTAGCAGTGTTGCCTATCACATCATTTAATAAAGGTTGAAAATATTGACTTTTTACGTAACAAAATTTCACAATTCAGCGTTTTAAAAATATTTTTCAAGTTGGCAGCACTGTTATGCAAACCTATGCAATTGTATCGTCCTAAATCCTTTGCTTTGAGCTAGAAAAATTTTTGGGTGCGTATTTAAGTTGAAAGACGCCTTAATTGCATTTTTTTTTTAAACAAAAAATCTCGATTTTTACAATTTGTAATTTTTCAACCTCAGGGTAGAGGGCTAAAAGAGGTCTAGGATCGAACCGAAAATGTGCTAGGTAGAAGCAGAAACTCATATCGCATCGTTTTAGTTCTGTGACTGGGGTCCTACTCCATTTTCAGGGTGTGTAAATTATAAAAAAGTACGTTTTTTTCGAAAATAACCCTCGTTTTAGTACTCATAACTCCACCAAATTTGCCAGCTTATTCACCCTGTAAAAATTTACGAGAAAGGATCATATATGCTACTTATCAAAAAATCTAAAAGATGTACACCATCTTTTACCCACAGTAATAACGAAGCTAATGCTGTGGTTGCCACTTGACAAAATCTACGAGGACCTTGAGCACTAAGCTGCTGCTATTCCTGATTTGTAATTAATTTCTCCTTATGCATCGAATTGCATAATTTAATGCGTCGCGTCGCATCTGTCGAACAAATGGTTGAGATTCTGTCCACGAATAGGCTTTAAAAGGTTGGAAAATTCCACAACGAATTCTCTGGAGAAGGGAGAAAAAATTGTTGATTTCTTTCTATAGCACCACAACGTATTTTTTTCAACCCTAATCTTGCGTTGTGGCCTTTATTCTGTATCGATTTAATGTAAATTTAACCGTGAAAAAATTATGAAAAGTCTATAAATAGTTTTAAATTTTTTTTTCTGTTTGAAAGCGTTTTCTTTTTGTTATTTCTGCAAATGGCTCGTGTTAATGATTAATAGTCGATTAACTTTATGATAAATATAAATTATCGAAAAATAAACTAACGGAAGAGAGAACGAACGAAAGAAGGAAAATAAAGATGAAGATATATTGAGAACAAGAGGAAGAGTGAGCGAGAGAAGGATGAGGGCAGGGGTAGGAAAAAAAAGCGTACTTTATGCGTACATACGTAATTATAGAAATCAGTATGGGAAATTAAAAGTGCAGGATGAAGTAGTATAAATATTTTATACATTATAGATTTATTACCTCGTAAATGTTGAAATTTTAACATAATTACGTGGTATACTTAATGCGAACACTATTAGCGAACAAAATTCATTCATTTGACAGTTTTCATTTCTTCGTGAAAAATCTAATAAAAAAGCCGACAGAAAATTCTTATTCCAGTATATTACCCCAGATTTTCCTCATTTTGCCTTAATTTATGTAAATCTACTAAGGGCTTATTTCCAGGACCTTATTTTTTTTTTTTTTATTCGGACGAAGTAATTTAGATAAGTAACTGAAATCTATCACTGTCGCTGCAAATACACGATCCTCTGTAGGTCTCGAATAGTCGGTATGATTTTTATTTATACTTATCATTTTTTGGCTTCGGTCAAATAAATACTTGAAAATTGATCTTGGTTAAATTTTTATTTAGTATTTGAATTACCTGCTCATTTTATTTATTAGTTCATACGCATTACGGTGGTGTTCAAGGCGCGTTTTTTTTGAAATTTTTGAGTTCTTCACCCCACCCCATGTTAGGCCGATAAAAAAATTTTTAAAGGTACCACATCGAAGTTTTATATTTTAGCGTTATATGCCCGACGCTTATGCTACTACACCGCGTGATCGTCGTGGGACGGTTCAATAAAGTAACCTGGTCATTCTTTCGTTGCACAGCGTTGCTTTTTATTGCATCATATCCTCAATCACGCTTGAGTCAGGGCCTTTAGAAGTTTGATCGTAGTGTAATATCCCTGTTTGGGGGGGGGGGTTGATTTTTTAATGCTTAGATTTTTCAACATTTTTGATGAACTATGTATTACATCAATTCAAACGTTGTGTAGCCCTCCAATTTTTTTGCCAAAATGGAATTGAAAATAATTCTAGAGTAAAAAATATTGAAATTATACTTCTCATTTACTATTTTCTGATATTTTATCTGGTATTTTTGGTACAGTTTGTCAGGATCTGTAAATATTTGTGATTAAAACTATTCGAATGATGTGCATTTAACTATATTTTTATTAAATAAAAGCTTAACGGTCTGATAATCGTGTCTTCGACGTGGCACCGCTTATAATAATTTTTTTACTTGGAAATTTTTACAAGGTGTTTTTGGCTTAGGGATAATATAGTTAGAGGGTGATGAACGAAAATAAGAACAAAACATTGTTTATTTATATTTTTGAACGATCCTAATACACACAGCCTTAAACCTCTCTATTGCGTTTGAAGAGATTTTTTTTTTCGCGATTAATTTATCATGATTGGCATCTGACTTATTCCACATCAAAACGATGCAAAAAGTGACTCTGGTCTTCCACCTTGGCTCAAATTTTTTTTGTCAGTTCCCCTACGTGGTCTAGTTCTTAACCCTGCTGGGCGATGAGGGGGGGAGGCTTGTAATTTTTGAGCAATCGTGATTTTTTTGTTAAACAGCTCAATTTTGAAGGATCATATTTCAAGATTGATTAGACTTAGCATAAATTTGTTTACATGGTTTCATTGGTAATTTAATGAAAATTCAAAATAGATGTTCAAAATTTTGAAAGCTTAAATTTGAACTTTGGAGATGAAAGGTCAACTTTTCATGATCAGTTTAGTGGTTGAAATCTATCATTTGAAAATCTGAAAAAAATAACCATGAATAGAACTTTTAAAGCCAGTTTTAACTAACTAACTTTCAAAATGCGATTTCAAAATCCCTACGAGAACCAGTGATGCTCAATTTTGGTCAAAATTTTAAAAAAAAGGTAAAAGTGAAGTGACATATCGATTTGTACTAATTCAATGACGCTGTGTTTGATTATTGGCTCACTTTTTTGATCCAGCCCCTCTGAACGCCCCTACCCCCTCTTTAATGTAGTTAAAATTCAATAAAATTGAAAAAACAAGTTGCTGAGCATGAATATTTACTTATTTTTTAAATTCGTCCCTCAAGTACCCCCCCCCCCCTCCTTCCGTATTTGAAAAATTGAATACTGGAAAATGATGAGGAAGACGTATAGCACATAGATTTCGTACTAATTCGGTATCGCTGAGATCGAATATGAAGTTACTTTTTTGATCCAACTCCCTCGTACTCTAAACTGACCTTGGTATTGGTAAAAATTTGAAAAATGTGGGTACTGAAAAGTCGAATTGAGAAAATAAGCCGATATTTGAATTCAGCGTTCTCGAATTACTAAAAACCGACATGTCGCATCACATTTTCAGCTTTTCTAAAAGTTAAATATGTTGAGGGGGGAGGAGGGTTGACTGGGTCGAATCAAAAAACTGAATAGGTATTGGAACTCAGCGCCCCGGAATTAGTAAAAATCGATATGTCACTGTATCGTTTCCATTTTTTTAGAATTTTGACCAAGATTATGGACCCCTCTGACCCCTAGGTAAGTTTAGATCTCATTTTGAAAATTAGTTGGTTGAAACGAACATATAATGGTCTTTTTATGGTAATTTTTTCAGATTTTTAAATGGTATCCTTCAACCTTTATACTCATCGTGAAAAGTCGAGCTCTCATCTCAATAGTTCAGCTTTGAGTTCGGATTATCTGGATACCTGCGCAAAAAGATTTATTTCAAGAACCAATCTCGAAATATGAGCTTTCAAAGTCGAGTTGTTTGACGAAAAATCTCGTTTGCTTGAAAATTACAAACCCTCCACTTCGTTGGAGGGTTACGACTGAAATGACGTTGATTCCTTCACTACACCAGCGAGGGAAACCCGAAAAAAAAATTCGAGCGAATTCGGAAGATCCGAGTTATTTTTTTGGTCATTTTGTTGTAGAATGATCCATCTACCGATCAAAAAAGAGTTTACTCGATAATTAGAATTCCCAAGATTTTCATTTCGTAATTTTTCGTTTGCTCAACTCGAAATGCTTTTTGGATGAAAAATATTGTATTTGTACCATCTCGGCCAATCTTCTGACTTGTATGTTTAAAAACGATAGCTTATCGGTGATTTGTCAATGATCTTATTCACTGGATCGGAGTGGATGAAATTCACGCGCCCGAAATTATTACTCTCATCACGCACATTATGTACAATTCTTTATTGAAATTTTCTTTTCCGTCTCTTGTAATCTTATTATTGCATAATTTAGCTACGAAAATCCGCACCGCCGATATTTTATCGCTCGCGAAGCACGATTTTTTTTTTTCGCGCGTATTTCACAAAAACGTAGTACAGAAGGGTAGGGACTTAATCAAGATATTTTTCGGTTACATAGATAAATAAAGGTAATCCGTCGCCGGAAGATGAAATAAAAAGGGAGGACTTGTAAAAGACGAAGAATTTCAATCAACGATATAATATTGTAAACGAGCGAGATTATCATCGTTAAGCACATGTCTGTCACGTTTCACGTTTATTTTGTTCATTTCTTTGTGTTGTGCACGTTTAATGAACTTATAGTAGTAGGTAGCTAGGTACTAGGTAGGTAGGTAGATATAGGTATCGTTTGCTTGTGCACAGTAGTGAAAAATAAAACTCGCCACGGTGTGAAGAATATTTCCAGGTGTGGTTTAAAATGCGTACGGTAGGTAGTAGGTCTAGGTACGGTACGTACGTACGTACGTAGACGTATACAAGCCTAAGCTTAAGGTTACATTGGCGGGCAAACTTTTGTGATTAATTGTTACGAAACCTGGAAAACTTTAATAGAAAACTAAGTATTTGAGAGATTATTTCTTCATAAAAGGAATGTGTTTTCACGTTGCTATCAGAAAATTCAGCGAGTAAATCTGCAGCTACAAAATCTTAACTTATTTCACGCTAGTCTTGTTGTGAAATCGAAACGGATAGTTGTTAAACCAATGTAACCGGCGTGGTGGAAAAAAAAAAGTCAACTAATCCCTTTGTCGGATTAATATTCCAAAAATCAACAGCAACTGAAAGAAAAAAAACCTCAAAATGGTCGAGTTATTGCGCTACGTTTCCTTCTAAACACTGACCGGATGTTCGTATCAAAAATTAACCATACTGGCCATTGTTCTCTCGACCCAGTTTTCAAAGCAGAAAGATGAATTTTCTGTACGTTTTGAAATATCTTAAAAGTGAACGTAGCCGTTCTTACGATGTCATAGCTAGGTAACTTCTCTTTTATGTAATGAGGGGTCATTTTTTCCTCCCTTTACTTTTCCATCGTAAAGTGATTGGCATTGAGTTTGACCTCGTGATGCGATGTTTAAATTTTCAGTATGTCATCATCGTTCTCATAATATCTAATATTTTTCTCGCTAGCTTTACTTTTAAGGATCTTGTGATCTCGGCAGGCCCTGGTTTTAAGGCTCGTTTCGTCTTCATTTTTCTTTCATTTTCATTAACTACGTATTCTAATCCCTCTTATACACCTGATGAGTATATCTATTCATCTTCTTGTCTGTTGTATTTTTTTTTTTTTTTTTTTTGATGGATGTCCTGTATTTTTGTATTCCCCCCCCCCCTTTGGCCCATTACATTATGAAGAGTTGATCTGCTTCGGCGACAAAGCTATCTATGATGGCGAAAGTTAGCTATGTCATTTTTGGAAAATTATAAAATAGGTGCATGTTTAAAGCTCACGTTTCACGCTTAATTTTTACATAAGAAAAGTTGTAATATTAAGTGAGTAATGTTAATTCGTTTCTAATTAGCCTGATTTTTCATGTAATATCGTCAATGAAAACCAGGCTATTACAGTCTTATCAACCCACGACGGATGAGGGCGGATTATCAAAAATATCAATTTTGAGGTGCCAGAAGACCATTACGATCATTTTTAGTCATGTCAGATATTTATTTTTATTTTTTTTAAATTTCTTTCCAGAAGACTAAAATCATATACTGTGCTCTATTTTGACCGAAATCTCTCCACTTCGGTTAATGCGGGGATGAGTTTGGGTCAAAATTCAGTTGCGCTGAAATTTGGGAATGGAAGTGCTGAGGGGCCAAAAGTGCAAAAATTGTTTGTCTCTGAACCGAAAAAATCAACCTCTTAGGTCAATTAGGAGGGGAGATATAAGGGGTTTCCCCTTCTTGACCTTGTAAAAAGGGCTGTTCCTTCCCTATCTAACCATAAAATTCAGCTAGGAAATTAAAATTTAATATGTGGAATTAATAGAGGACCTATGCCATATGGGGGTTTCGACTTTTCAGTCTCCTTGCACCCGCTTATAGCCCTAAAAATGTGATTTTTTGAGTGGATTTTCGTATTTATAAAGTTTATTCTTCCCATAACTCACCTCTAAATTGAGGAAGGAAGTTGAAATTTGGTATGTAGATTTAGAATAGGTTGTTAATATGCATTCTGGTGGTGTCGACTTTTTATCCTCTTTGCCCTCTCTTATCCTTATTACTGATTAAGTTTTCAATTCATATAATTATACCTAATATTTCACGAAAATTAGACTGTAAAAGCGATACTTTTTTTTTACTCTTCATTCGCTTTGATTCATCATCATCTTAGTTTTATGAATTATTTTCTTCTTTAATTTGAAAAAAAAAATCTTTCATTTGTCACGTTTTCCATTTCCATGTAGAATTATTTCTTTTACTTTACCAGACTGATTTTCACAAAAGAAAATCGAGCTCGTTACAGTTTACTAAGTCATCAAAGCACTGAAGTGAGCAAAGTGCATTCATGAAATTCTTTTTTTAGTTCTGGAAGCCCATTTGGACCATTTTCAAGCATAGATATTTGAGGCATGCATTGGTTTTTATATGGATATTAATGAACATGCCTTTACTGTTATTATATACGCGTATGATACTTGGCCAACGGAAATCGGGATAGACTTTCGATAAAAAGTTTAATGAAGTCACGAAATTAGATATTGAGGAGAAGGGGTGAATAAAGGTGATTACAGAAAAAAAATGTATAGATTTTTTTATCAAAAAATAAAACATTTTAAGACAGGAAAAAAAGAAGTTCTTAATATTTCTCACCTTGAACAGTGAATTCATCAGGTTTGCAGTCGTCTTTTGGCTTATTTTCAGATCAAGGAAATGTTTACGATAAGGTTTTAAAGGTTTAGAATTTTTGTTTTCCAATCACCTATGTTACAACTTTGAATGTAATTTCTCATAAATTGAACATTATCTTTATGTTTGATGTTTCATTTGAGTGAATTAAAAATGCTGAAATTTTGTCAGGTAGTTGAATGAGGTGTACACTGCGCAGGATATGCTTTTTGGTAGTTTTTACTTTTCATTTCAATTTTCAAATGTTCACGTGTGACACTGTTAGAGTTTTTTAATTTTTTTAGAAGGTTGGTGGCTGTAAAATTTTGCATTTGATTTGCTTAAATTTAAATTATTTTACATTTTGAGAATTTAATTTTTTTTGTAGCTCCTTCAATTTTCATGTTGAACAAAAACTGAACAGAACGAAATTTGTTCTAATTTCAATACGTTATTTTTTTCTACATTTGTTTTTTTTTTTTTTTTGAGGAATTATCTCTCTTTAACATTCAATTTCAACAGGGTTTCAGTAGTATTGGGATCCACTTGATCGAATCCTTGATGTGATTCAAATCACGTAGAAATTTACTGAATTCTGGATTCAAATCTTTTCCAAATTTTTTTGAATTCTTTATGGAATTATATAACTTGAAGGTTGAAAGCAGACAAATTACTATTTCAGTTGCAGCAATCTAAAATGTACATTTTTCTGCTTTCCGAATCCAAAACTTCAGGATTCAAAATCTAGTTTATTTTTAAATTGTTGAATTTTCAATTCAGGCGTTTTCAGAATTCGAATGAAAAAAACGGAAGAAATAAAACTATTTTTAATTCGATTTGTAGGTTTGAAATACAAGTATGAAAATAGATTTAACACTCAAAAAATCTAATTTTCAGACTGTAAGGAAGGACAATGGATCTGAAAAATGGAAGCCTTCAACAGGCTCGTCTACGACTCCTACTAAATCTACGTACCAAATTTTACCTTGCCAGTTTAATTTAAAAAGAAGATAGGGGAGGAACAGTCTTTTTTTTACGCCCAAAAAGGGGAAAAACTCCTCATACCTGCTCTCCTTTTTTAATTTTCTACCAATTAACATTAAGAGGAACAATTTTTGCAATTTTTGCCCCCACCTCAAATTTGGGCACAACTGGATTTCGACCCAAGGTCATCCCCACTCAAAAAATATCAAATCCGCTGTCAGTTCAAGCCTACAGTCCCAATTTGGCTGATTTTGATCGACTTCGAATTAAGCAGATATATTTTTTAGTTCGACGAGGGGGAGGGGAGAATAAGTATCTGACATTTACAAAAACAGCATTAATGGTCGTGTAGGATCGTAGCCCGGATTTTGTTGATATCCCCCACACCTTCATTAGCCTTAGGTCGATAAATCGTATTAGCCAGGTTTTCATTGACATTGACGTAGAAAATTAGACTAAAAAGTAGTAAAATTAGGTTGAAAATTAAAAACAGTGAAAAATTGAAAAATCGTGTTTTTAACAATTTGTCTGTTTTTTATCAACTTTTTACCTAATCAAAACCAAAAAATTTCGCCAATCTTGACGACCATTTCTGTCGATCAGTAGTTCGCGTGTTAACAGAATAGCCTACTCGGTTCGCCGCAAAAACACGTTTATATAACTTGCTCATCTTTCAGAATTATCAAGAAAATTTCGTACGCCGTAAAAGATTCATAATAAAATTTTTTGATCGGTTCGACGTGTGAATTTTTTAAGGAAAAAGGGAGATCGGGACCAGGTTAATATTTTTAGTTATCGAATGGCGATAAAAAAATTTTGAAAAGTTGCAAAACAGTAGTGATTTTTTCCCTCTAAAATTCTTCAGATTCTCAGTACGTAAAATCACTGTGCAAATTAATGGGATCAATCTCGATCATTTTTTTAAAACATTTATTATAATTTGTGTTATCTGTGTGATTGATGAATTCAGGTTTTCATTACTTGGCCAATAAATTGGTCCATTCTCTATTTAATTTTTTCAATTTTTCAAATATCGCGAATAATTGATAAATATGATAAATACGATAATTTTTCGAATTTTTGGCTGTCGTCTATTTTCCTACACCTCTTCAAAATTCAGGTCTACAGCAAATCAAGATTTTTTTACTTCCACTTCTACCCTTTACATGCGTCATTATTTTCCTTTTTTGAGTTATGCTTCGATTTATTTTGGGTTCAACGTCGCATCATTACACAATACTGATGAAGGATAAGAAACTGTCATTAGAATATGCAAATTGAATAAACGGCGGTACATTGGACATTTTGTTTACTTTCTATATTTAGAGACTACGTTCGTATAGCCACAAGCTACATATTTGGATACTTTTTAAAGTTTCACAAAAAAAAAAAAATAAAAGGTATGCCATAAAAAGAAAATTTGGCTACTTTGTTAAATAAGTATAATATTATTGTCAGTCATAAAGTTTCTTTTTTTTTTTTTCTAACTGGCACAAGTCCCAAACCTGCAATCTTCGAATGGGGGGAAAAAAAAGGAAAAAAAAAACTTTTTTTTAAATATGGTAAATTGTAAAGCATTATATTCGCATATTTAAACCTTTCTATAGGAGAAAATTGTGTAATGCGTGTTATACATATAAAAAGGGAGAACCGAGTGAAAATGCTGAAAGATTTAAAAAGTAACAATGGTAACAGTATTGATTTCTTTTTAGCCTCAAGGGGATTTTAGTGAAATTCATCAAATGGAAAATACAGTCTATATCTGCGGCGGTGGTTAAAAAAAAACCTCACATGTCGGTATTTTTGCGAAAGTTTTTCTTAAATATACAGGATGTTTGTGTCGTATGATGAAATTAGTATGTTGGAAACGTTTGCTTCGTAAAACGTATACTTACTATAAATTGAAACCTCGAAAACGAGCAGCTATGAAAAAGTATGGTTTTTTTTTTTTTTTATTTTCGTCAACTAAGCAATTAAAGAAAAAAATTTCATTCGAGTTGTTTTACAAGTTATATCGTTTATAGAGATTTTTTTCTGCGGTTATAAAAATTTCGTATTTTTTTTTTAACGTGTTGTTTTGATACTTGTTACATTTGGAGGGATTTTTGTCGATGTGATTTATTACAATAGCAATAGCACACGCTGAAAATACGTCGTAAAAAAAAAACAAAAATTTATCCCCAGTACGGATAGAGATATGTACGAATTTCGGTTGTGAATTTTGTGTAAATTTAAACGATCGATTTAATTCGACGCAGTAGGACAGTAAATTTTACGAGATGATGGTTAGCGATAGGCGATTACGCGCTACTTCTTAATTTTACACAATTTTATTAGGATGCGAATAGTTATACGTAGGATGAGACCAAAACGTCGCGCGTCTCGCTATCAACTTTTCAACTTTGGTAATTTCGAGCACGTTTTTGGTTAAATAAACAAAATTCAATTTTACTCGATGTTTATTCATAATATATCTAATGTTATTATACGATATTGAAAATTTCCAATTTGAAGTTCGTCGCTCGCGTATATAATATGCTTATTTGTTAAAAAGAGCGTGATTTAAATTTTCAAACGTGTAGGTTGGAAATTTTCTCGTCGGGCGGCGCGAGAAGTTGAAGAAAAACAGGCATCGGTGTTATTTTTGTAACAAGCGGTATCGGCGAGTGTAAGAGCCGTCAGTTGCATTGAATAATATAAATTACTCCATGCACACGAACATCTCTCAACTTTTCCAATATTCGGGTCGTGTCGTGTGGAAAAAACTGCTCAAACTTTTCAACCAGTCGATAATGGTTTGTTGAAAAAGGCCGTTTAATTTTCTTCAGATATCGGCATCGCGTCAGGGTCTGTTTAAAACATAACCTAGTGTAGAATGTAATTCGGCGAAGAAATTAATGGACGCAATTCAAGCATGGCAAAAAGTTTTCCACCGATTGTTAGCAAAAGATGGCAGCTGCAAAAATTTTATGTACTATTTAGTACTTAAAAGTGTCGAAAAAGAAGAATTTTTTCCCCTTGAAAATTTTTTCATCTTCTTTATCGTCGTCGAGAAAAGTAACGACAGCCTGCGAAGTTACTTGACGAATGAAAGCGTAACTAAAATTTTCCACTCTTTGTTTGAGAAATTACGAAACACGTGGTAAGGTGGAGTGGAAAAAAAACAACATATCTCGGATTTTGACCGAACTCAACGCAGTTGGTTGACCTCAAGTTGAAAAACCATCATACAAAATTTCGTACCCCTAGCTCAAAGGGGGTTGGAGCTATGGGTCCTCGAAGTAGGGTCATTTTTGAAAAAAATGTAGTTTTTCGTCATTTACCCCCCTCCCCCCTCCCATGGTGTAGGACCTCGGTCACAGAGCTAAAAAGATACGATTTCAGTTTCTGAGTTTACGTAACGTATTTTTGGTTCGATCCGAGACCCCTTTTGGCCTTCTGATGGCAAAAATCAAGATGTTTCATTTTTCAAAAAAAAATGCAACTAAAGAGCCTATCACCTCAAGTACGTGTTCAAAAAATTTTTCTAGTTGAGAGGTATGAATTTAGGTCGAAATAGTTGCATAATTTGCATTGCAGTTCTGCCAATCTCATTTATTAGTGAAAGTTGAAGTTACTGCTTATGGAAAAATTTCACAATTTTGTGTATTAAAATTATTTTTCTAGTTGGCAACACTGTTATGCAAAATTATCCAACTGTTTCGACTTATATCTGCTTCTCCGAGTTGAAAAAACTTTTTGAGCGCATATTTGAGATAAAAGGTATTTTAATTGTACTTTTTTTTTAAATATCAAAACTCGATTTTTGCCATCTGTAACTTTTCAGCTCCCTAGTAGAGGACCAAAAGTGTCCTCTGATCGAACCAAAAATGCGCTGGGTGAACGCAGAAACTGAAATTGCATCTTTTTAGCTTCGTGACCGGCGTCCTACTCCGTTTTTAGGGGATGTAAATGAAAAATTACGTTTTTTTTTTCAAGGAATGTTCCTACTTTGAGGCCCCATAGCTCCACCGCTCTTTGAGGTAGGGAGACAAAATTTTGTACGGTGAGTTTTCAACACTGAGTCAACCACCTCCGCAGGTTCGGTCAAAATCCGAGGTATGTTTTTTTTTTCGCTCCAGCCTGATGTGTAGGCATGTGCACTACGGTGGGTCGAATTTTGTTTTTTTTTTTTTTGAAAATCTGCATGGGGCAGGTTCACAATAGTTACGAGATGACTTCAAAAAGATGTGGTAAAAATTTCAGCGCCTTAATTCAATTTTTTAAACTTGCAAAACTCACTTAAAGTTCAAAAATTGAAAAATATTAATTTTTTTTTTTAGAAATTTTTAAAAAAATGGAATTATTTGGTATATTTATTTTTATTTAAAATAACCATCAGCGAAATTTTTTCATTTGATTGTTTTTCAGGAGTTTTCAAAAAAAGTCATGTTTTCTAATTTTCATAATTTTCTGAAAAACTAGGAAGGAAATGTTTTTTGAGAAACGCCCCCCTCCCCTGAAATCGATGTAGGACATCAATTCTACACGGCCAAGCCCAAAGATTCATTTTTTACCCCCCCCCCCAGGCGATTTTCAAGGGGTCCTTAAAATATGTAATTTTTCATAAAAATCATGAAAAATTGAAAAAATTATTTCTTATGCGAAAATTCGATTTAAATAGACTTAGGGTATGTATTTAAGATAATCCAAGGAGATATTTTTCATTTTACTCTTCTATAGCTGATTTTTCAGGGGTACTCAAAACTCGTTATTTTTCGTGTTTTTCGTAAGAGTCTTTTCAAAAATCTAAAAATTGATATTTTTGTATAGGTTCAGTCAAAACTGCACCAGGGGCTGGATTTGAGACGCTTGAGGAAAATATTTCACTTTTCCTTTCCATATCTGATTTTTCAGAGATTCTTAAAAAACATCGTATTTTGCGTTTTTTATAATTCTTTTAAAAAATTATAGAAAGCAGTATTTTTGGAAAAATGTGGTCAGAACTGAATCAGAGGAACTATCCAAAACAATTGAGATGGATATTTTACTTTTCACCCATCCATTCCTAATTTTTCATCGGTTCTTAAATTATTTTTAGGGAATCTCAACAACGTTGCATGATAGCTTTCGAAATCTGAGAACAGGGCCAACTTACCTATGTTGACCGTAGGTATTTGGGTGGGCCGAATTTTGCTTTTTTTTTTTAAAAATCTGCGTGCGGTGGGGTCACTATAGTTGCGAAATTGCATCAAAAAGATGTGGTAAACATTTCAGTTTCCCAATTCAATTTGTTAAATTTGCAAAACTTACTTAAAGTTCAAATATTTTTAAAAACGGAATTATTATATTTGTTTAGACCCAAAATAATCATTGGCAGTATTTTTTCATCATTCTCCCTTTTTCAGGGTTTTTTCAAAATAAAATTATTCTTTGCTATCTTTCAAGATTTTCTGAACAATTGGAAAGGAAATTTTTTTTGAAAAACACCCTCCTGAAATTTATGTAGGACACCAACTTCACACGATTAAGCACAATATTTCATTTTTGCCTCTCATAGTCGATTTTTTGAGGGCCTCTAAAAAATTGTCCGGGAGTGGGGGGGGGGTAAAAATTAAATATTGTGCTTAATCGAGTAAAATTGATGTCTTAAATCAATTTCAGGAGGGAGTTTTTCAAAAAAAAAACTTCTCAATTTTTCCGAAAATCATGAAAAATTGCAAAAAATGACTTGTTTGGAAATACCCGAAAAATGCGGTAATGATGAAAAAATACCGCCAATGGTCATTTCGGATCAAAAAAAGTACAATAATTCCATTTTTTTTTCAATTTTTTTCAATCTTTGAAAATATTTGAACTTTGATTGTGTTTTGCAAGTTGAAAAAATTGAGTTGAGGGCTGAAATTTTTACCACATCGTTTTGATGGTATTTCGCGACTATTGCGACCTCGCTGCATGCAGATTTCCAAAAAAAGCAAAATTCAGCCTACCCTACAAGGTACCCTTTTTGAATTTCGAGTGAGTTTTACAAGTTGAAGAAATCGAGTTAGGGGGCTAAAGTTTTTATCGCATGCTTTTGAGGTCATTTCACAGCTACTGTGACCCCGGTTGCATGCTGATTTCAAAAAAAAAAAAAAAAAAAAATCGACTCGCTACTGTGCACTCGTACTTGGAACGGGAAAAAAATTTAATAATTTAAGAAACGTTACTCGCTAGAAAAAATTATAATAGAATAAAAATCGATAATTTTATAGACGCTGAAGTATCTCGTTGGAGCCTAGCTCCTTCGGGTTCTTTCACATTCATCGCTAAATTGGCTCATATAGTAGTCATTTTAATCGAAATCAAAAACGAATTCGGCGCCTGAATCGTTATACTTACTATGCAAGTATACGATTCGGAGACAACGACGTGTTTAAGATTCAACAATCCCGAGGCCTCAACCATTCTACGAAATTATTTATGAACGCGTCGGCGAAAGCAGAAAAAAAAATTGAATAAAGATGGAGAGAAAAAAAACGCTATGCTAAAAATAATGTTGTTTATACCCTTAGAAAAACATTCGCCTTACCTATCTTATAGTATATGTACTTGGTATAAATTATCTCGTGTTTCTAGCGTACACAGAATAAATAAAGAAGAGTGGTACGTTTACTCGCGGATTTATATACGCAAATACGTACGAGTCGAGTACTACAGCAAAGACCAATTCGTGTTGCTTATTATTCGTAGAGCACACGGCGTAATACATGCGAGAGCGTATATTTCGATATCGCGCGAATAAAAAAAAAAAAAGGCTCCCAACCAAGCTGGTAACATGAAAAACATTTCAAAAGTGTTGCCGGGTTTAATTAAAATTCCATATATTAATTCTTGAAAACTTGTTGATTGTTCGACGATAAAAGTCTGAGAAATGAGCATCGCGAGATGTGGTAAATAAATGATGAAACTTGAAACGTAGACTCAAAATAATATAAAGGAAAGTAGCATAAATTATGAATACAATGTTAATAGACTTTTGCCATAAGCGAACATATTATTCAAACACTCGGCTAATAGAAATCTTGAGTATGTTATTGTTTCGTAAGATTGTTTGCTCTTAAATACGGCGCAAGCGGCGAAGCAATGTAATGAGGCTTTAATGCTTAGTTTCTACAATAAATGAAAAAAAAAAAGAGTTTCTGTGGTGATTATTTTTTGCTGCGGTTTTGTTTCCGCTGCTTTTAAATGTAATAGAATAGGATCGTCGACTATTATGCTGCCTTATAAACATCTAAACCTAGGTACTTAAAAATAAAATTAATTAATTGAAAAAATGAAAAATGGAAAAAGTGTGAGGTACCAATACTTACCCACTTGAATAAAATACATCTTTGGTCACTGAAATGCCATTAAAATCATTTTTGAAGGTTTCAGATATTCATTTTTGTTTTTTCCTCCAAAGACTAAGGCTCGATATCGGCTCTAATCAGCTAAATTCGACCAGTAAGCTTGGATTGTAAGTGGATCATGGTATGCATGGGTGAGGAAGACCTTGGATCAAAATTCACTTATTGACAAATTTGGGAAACAGGGTGCTGAAGGGTAAAAATAAAATAAAAAATTGTTCCTTTCCAAATTGGCCGATGGAAAATTCAAAGTTTCGTAATATATCCAAAAATCAGCTTCGTGGGTCCATTAGAAAAATAAATACGAGGGTTTTCTTCCATTTTGATTTTGGAAAAGTGCATTTCCTCGCACTCTCTCTCCCAGCTAAAATTTGGCGTGTATCTGTACTCCAAATTGATCAAATGTGTGCTGATGGATGTGCATTTTGGAAGTTTCCATTCTTCAGTGCCATTGTATCCACTAAGAGTTCGGAATAAGTAGTTCAGAGAGAGGGGGGTGGTTCGATATTTTTCGACTTTTTTCCTCAGATACGAGTATCTTACTTTCGAAGTGAAAGCATGTGCAATGAAAAACCATATCTTCTCCATAGGTAGTGGGGGAGGGGGCTAAGCTCTTCCTCGATGTTGAATTAGCCTCCCCCCTCCCCATCAGAAAGTTTTTCTGTGTATGATGAATATCTGACTAGAGCACCGAGAAAATTTATGAAAATATAGAATTTTATAAAACCTACGACATTGAAGCTAAAACTTCGAGAAACGCGTCTTGTTCCAGTGAAAATCTGTTTTTTTTTTCTCAAAATTTCGCCCTCATCATACATTTTTATTTCAGCCCAAAAATTAAGCTTTCAACCACCATCACCCCTCTTTTTCTTTTGTTTATTATCCTTGGAGCTTAGTCTTCTTCTGCTTACCTCCAAACCTAATAACCAAACTCTGTCTATGACCCTCTAATGTAACTGTATCTTCGAAACAAGAATTTTTTGGACTTTCAGTGGTCACTTTCTCATTTCTTCTTCACCGATTTACTTGGGAAGATGAAATTTAGTATGTAGAATGCATGGATCTGGATATATATTTTATTTTTTTTTAACCAAAAATTTTCTATGAGTTGGTAAATGTGAATTTTCAGTTGGTACTTCTTGAGTAATTGTCACCTCCTTCTTTATTTTATTCTATACTTCAGTCCTCTTAATAGCATAGGCTGATTGAGGTGGCTCGATTTTCAAGTTATGGTTAGCGGGTGGAGGTGGGGGGTAGATCGATGGAGGTCTTAATGTGAAGAAATTGAATGGATTATCATTATTATACTAGGGTGGGCCAAAATTTCCTTTTTTCGGAAATCTACCAAAGTCGAGAGTCACAGTAGTTGCGAAATGACCTCAAAATGATGTGAGACTTTCTAATAAAATTAATTAAACTTGCAAAACTGACTTAGAGTTCGCTAATTTTCATAATTTTTCAGAAAATCGAAAAGAAATAGTTTTTGAAATTTTTTTTTGCAGATAGAGTTTTTACACATATTAATACCCAAAATTATCATTCGCTGATGTTCACAATTTCCTCTTTTTTCATGAGTTTTTGAAAAATGTCACTTTTTGCGTTAATTTTTTTTTTTTTTTTGAGAAATATCCTCTTGAAATTGATGCAAGACATCAATTTTAGATGATTAAACGCAATATTTTAATTTTACCTCTCATAGCTGATTTTTTAGGGGTACTCAAAAATAGTAATTTTTCTTAGGTTTGAGAATAAATTTGTTAAAAATTGAAAAAAATTAATTTCTAAAAAATTATTCATCAAAGGAAACATATTTCATCTATTTTAGATCCTCGAAAGCAATTTGTCAATTTTTTAATTTTCTTTGTTGAGCCTTTTGTATTCAATTTTTTCATGTTGGAGTACGTATTAAGTACGGTGCCACTTATTTTTGACTCAAATAGGTTCCCGAGAAATTTTGGCTCAAAAAAATTTCAACTTGTGTTGGCTTGACCCCGAGATCATAAAGTGGATAAAAAAAAACGTACTTTGGATTTTTATCAAATTCATGGTAGTGGATGACTTCGCGTTGAAAACCCACCTACAAAATTTTGTAGTCCTATCTCAGAGGAGGGTGAAGCTTTGGGTCCTTACAGTGGTGTCATTTTGGGGGGATAAAGCGGTGTTTTCGTTATTTTTACCCCCTAAAAGTAGTGTAAGATCTCGGTAAGAGAAGAAAAAAGCGATTTGAGTTTCTACCTCTTCCTGGACAGCTGGCACTTGATCTGATATCACCTTGTACCCTAAAGTAGCATTTTTTGCGGAGATCCTATAAAAACGATAATTTTGAAAAATAAGTGGCAGCTTACCATTGGGTATTTCGGATTCAAGCGATGAAAATTGACTTTAAAGAAAAAAAGAAAAGTACAAAGACTCTCGAAAACTCATTCAGAGGGAGATAAAACTGAAATGTAAACCCTTAATACTTTTAACTTTCCTAAACATTTCAACTTCAAATCACAAAGTCGACTAGGGTCCAGGTCAACTAATTTTCCTCGCCATTTCAAATTGAAATCTTCAAGTTAATAATGCAGGGTCTAGGTCAACCGTTGATGGGTCAACTTTATTTAATTTTCCTCAACATTTCAACTGAAAATCATAAAATATGCTAGATTCAAGAGTTAAGGTCAACTAATTTTTTTTAACATTTCAATTTGAAATGATAAAATTTTTCAATTCCGGGTCAAGATCAACAGTCCATTTCAACTTCAAATCATAAAATCAGTTCTTCGTAACGTCCAGCTTTTTTTTTCAAACATAATCCATCTGTTGAAGATCAATATGCTAACAGTCCAGAACAGTTGGCCATCAACATCCATGCCATTAAAATCTAACTAATCAGGATTTCGATGGTCCACTGTTGATGGTCAACTGTTGACGGACTTTTGTAGAATGCGCTATTAAACATCTTTCTACAGCAATATTGCGCCTAATCATCAAAAATTGATGTTCTACATTTACTTCAGGAGGGTGTTTACCGAAAACAAAAAAAAATGTTCTTCATAGTTTTTTTTTAGTAAATCGCAAAAAAACGCAAAAAGTGGCATTTCTTTGAAAATTTTTTTCAACCATGGCAATTTTGGATATAAACCCATGATTTCATTTTTAGAGAAAAGCTTCAAAAACATTTTTTACAATTTTTTGAAAATTGTTTCAAATTGGCAAACTTTGAAACAGTTTTGCAAGTTTAAAAACCAACTTCAACTTTGTTGGTTCGTTGGTTAGAAGGAAATTGAAAGGTTTTTCAACAATTTTATCTCATAGAAGTAATACATAAACTTGACGTAATTTGAAGGATTTTCAATTTCCCCACGTTCATCGTGTTAGAGGACTCGACCCACACAGCTTTATTGGTTTCATCTTTTACAAATTCTTGATACGTAATTTTAATATTTTAAATAATTTTTTACAACTATATGATTATAGTGGTGTTTTGAACAGTTTAAAAAGTCGACCATTAAGCACGTGAACAGCAGTAAAAGTCATTTGAGAGATAATTGGCAGATGAGTTTCCGGTTCTTTTCTCTGTGCCAATCGTTAGATAGGTAGGTAAGGTAGATAGGCGCACTTACCTACATTAGGTTGGAAATTTTGAACCTTCGAGAGTTAAGTATACACCTAATCTAAGATCCTAATTTGTAAATTTGCATATCAAAGCAACTATTCCAGGTTGTATTTTTGCTTTCGCTCACCTCCCCTGCTCTCTCTGCCTCATCACCTTTTAAATTTGTAAAAATAGTTAATAAAGCTGAAAAATAAATGTATTTAGTTTGGGTTAAAATATTTACGCGAGTAAATAAGATTTTTTTTCTCGCTCGATTCGACGTTAAAATCAATACTCATTTTGATAACCCCAGTATCGAAAAAAAATAATAATTCTATGGTGAAAATAAACTCGTTTACAGTATGTACCTATATAAATATGTGGAACTACGAGTATACAGTAGAATGAGATAGGTACTTTCGAAATATCGCTCCGGTATCGATACGCGTTCTGGTATAAAAAAAAAAAAGTGTAGAAAAATTCGTCGTTTTAAATAGCAACCTCGAAATATCGGTGAAAAAAAAAAAAATATTGTCGTCGTCATTTTTTACGAACGATAAAAAAAAAAAGCTCGACTGTCATCAAATAACATAATCCGCAGAACATACATGCCAGAGCAATTTAGAATAAACATAAATTGAAAAACGGTTACGAGGATGCATGATTTGTGATATCTGTTGAGATACGATGACGATAGTAGTATGTATGTTGGTATGTATTATTTTTCAAAAACTATTAATATTCGTCGTCGGCTGTTTGTTTGTCCAGTTTTCATGATATTTTTGTTATATTACCCTTCGACACGTTCGCCTTTCGTTTGTCATATTGTAGATGTAGCTTTATGGTACATACATGGTACATATCGTAGTAGTACCTTGGCTCATTCTAATCAGAACCGCGTCCTGGTAGTAGCCGAACCGCCTCTTCGAGTCCCACACTAACAACAACCACTTTAAAAAGTAAATTATGTAAAACCGTTTATATTGTTTATTATAGAAGGGCGAAATATTTAAACGTTTTCGCAGCGTAGCGCGGCACGACGCGTTTATTTGCGATATACTACAATAAAATTTTATCGTGTGCAAATATCTACGGTATACGGCGATGCTTTCGCTAAAATAATGACATATGAATTTGTCGCGAATATTTATCCCTTGAGTACGTACTATCTAATGTAGGGTATTGTTCAACGTATAAGTTAAGTACGATACGTTGGCAAGTGCCTACGTATCAAGTTGACGTTAGTTTTTCTGCGTCGTCGATGTGATCGATACGTTTAATTTCTTCTTTGTTTTTTTTTTTTTTTTTTTTGTTTTATTTTTCGGGACGACATTTCAACAGGAAATTAACTGTCGCAAAATAGACGTTGAATACAAATGTTGTCGTCTTTAAACATTTCGCATACGTATATACCTATAGTAGGCTGGATAAGTAGGTATATGCTGCTATACTTTGACCAAATCGAATCTCTTCAACGTTTCCCCCTAATTAAATCATCCTTTCATGTATCAAAATATATGCGGAAATAGGCCTTCGCCGCCGGGTCTCCAACCTTATTAAGCTGCTGGTTAACGTGTTTGAGTTCAGGTGTCAAAATAATAGTACCTACCTACCTACCTAACTACCTACCTACCTACCTACTTACCCACCCTATGCTTTTAACGTAGTGTTGCTTCCGCGCTTATTCTGCTGTTACAAGCGCGCGTTTCTTTTACCTTATGCGACATTATTTATTGCACTTTTCATTCATTAAATCTACCAAAATCCGGATCTATTCGGAGTGTGATTTATACTACGTCGAATGCATTCGTTAGGTAAATATTTGTATCTCGATGAAAAGTTTTAGTATACCGTGACTACGTTAGTCAAACATTTTCGAGCAAAATACCTACATATATCGAATTCTTCTGTTTCATTCGCAATACCTTCTTGTATGTAGTATTCGTTCATGTTCAGCATTCGATAGATATGCTCGATGTATCAAGTTTCAGCTCTCTAGCCAGCCTGATTTTCTATATCGTGTCGTATTGTCAATGAAACCTGGCTATTACGGTATAGCGACTTGAGGGCCGATGAAAAGTAGGAAAATCAACAAAATCCGTTTCAGGACCGTAGAAGATCAATACGATAATTTTTGGCTTCTTCAGAAATTTATTTTCTTTTTTTTTTTTTTTACTTCTTCACATACGAAACTAAAAATAATTTGCTCAGCTTAATACCGACTAAAATCGATCATTGTGGGAAATAGACTTAAATTGGCAACAGATTTGATGTTCTGGAGTGGGGTTGACCTCGGGTCAAAATTCAATTATGTCGAAAATTTGAGGGAGGGATGCTAAGGGGTCAAAATCGCAAAATAATGTTGAGAATTCAAAGTTTTATATCATTTCTAAAGATAAGAAAAAAAGCGATACTTTCTCAGCCTGATTTTCGTGACATCTTACAATCATTAGAATCGAAAAAAGCGATGCTTTTTTCAATATTCCAAGCCCTCAGAAGGCAAATCAAGAGTCCCTACAGACGAGACATACTTAATTTCAACTTCCTAGGCCAATTTGCAGGGGGATTATGCGAGGAACAAACTCTAAAAAGTGAAAATATTCAGGGCTGTGAAGGCGTGAAATGGGGCTGAAAAGTCGAGACCTCCAAAATGCACATTTAGAGCTCCTACTAAAATGTACGTACTAAATTTCAACTCCCTAGCTCAATTTAGCGGGGAGTTACGCAAGAAATAAACTCAAAAAATGAGAAAAATGAGAAAAATCGATAAAAAAACCATTTTTGGGGGGCTGTGAGGGGGTGAAATGGAGCTTAAAAGTTAGAGCCCCCGAAAGACACATCTAGTGCTCCAACTAAATGTACATACCAAATTTCAACTTCCTAGCTCAATTTGGTGCGGAGATAAGGGATTAATAGCCCTTTTTCAAGGTCAGACGGGGGGAAACCCTGATATCTTTCCTCCTAATTGACATAGGAGGTTGTTTTTTGCAGATGTTATACAGCTTTTGATTCTCTATTAATTGGCTTAAAAAGAGATAATTTTTGCGCTTTTGATTGCTCAGCACCCCCTCCCCCCAAATTGGGGTATAGCTGAATTTTGATCCGAGTTCATCCTCACTCATATATATCTAATCTGCCAAAAATAAAAATAAATATCTGACATGAGTAAAAATCATCTTTAGTGGTCTTTTAGGACCCAAAAATGGATTTCGTTGATATTCCCTCACTCATCCACCGTTGGTCGATGGACTGTAATAGCCTGGTTTTCTTAGGTCAGTTGAGAGAACTAATTTACATGTGCTAGTAGTGTAACAGGACACCTAAGAAACTTTCTCTCCTTCACTCTCACTCCCATTGAAAACTTCCATTTCATTATCTAACACTGATGCCCTGAATTCATTTTAGGAAAGCGTTTATCAAGAAAAATTCCTTCGTGGTTATTTAAAAAATCACGGAAAAACGCAAAAAGCGACATTTTTTGAAAACAACAAAAAAAGTGGACATGGCAACAATTTTTGAACGACGATCATTTTGAGTTAAAGTATGCATAATAGTTTTATTTTTGGAAACAATTTTCAAAAAATTCTCTATTTAATTTTTTGAATTTTCGAACTTAAAGAAGAGGTGTCACTCCTAAGTATGAAAGTTAAGTTTTGTTAAGCGGATAGGTCCTACCATTTGACCAATAATAGTATACCAGCAGGACTCGCAACATCTAGACTTGGACGATTGACTCTTGATGGTCCAGTAGCTCCATCAACACCTGACTATCAACAGTTGATAGTCAACTGTGGACTGTCAAGAGTTGACTGTCAATAGTGGACCATCAACATTCACGCCATCAAGATTTGATTGTCGACTCTTGATGATTCAAATCCATTAACACTTGACTATCAATAGTGAATATTCAACTGTGAACTTTCAAGAATACACCATCAATAGTGGAGCATCAATATGCGGACTACCAACATCTTGAACGTCAACTTGAATGTTAGGAAAAAATGCCAAGCAAATTTTCAAATTTCTTCATGTTATTATTTCCCCAGTTCCAGCAGGAGTCCAAATTTCATCTGAAATTACCATAAATTTGAAAAAATTCGGGATTACTTTTTAACATTAAGGATTTTGAAAATTGCTTAGCATTTTTCCATAACATACAGTTGACCATCAATGTTTAGGCCATCAAAATCTGAACAATTGGAATTTTTATAGTCTAGATTTTGATGGTCCACTGTTGACTGTCAACTGTAGAATGCGCTTTTGAACATCATATCAATGAGAAGGAATAAATATCCGACATGGGCAAAAATGGCATCATTGGTCTTCTGAGACCCCAAAACGCGTTCTCAGTCCGCCTTGGGTCGATAGTCCGTAACAGCCTGGTTTTCATTGATAACATAACCTAGAAAATGTTCTTGGAAGTGGAAAAAGAGGATTTTTTCAATGAATATCTATTTTACATTATAATTCTATTCTGGAAGTAAACTTGAAAAGTTTTTCTTGCAATTTTTGAGCATTAAGTGATAGTGTCCATGTTGCATCGAACAATTTCGTGGGAAGAGGAGAGGTAAAGAAGACTTAATTTTCCGAATGAACCAGCTCATTTTCTCATTCAATCTTAAATTTTCGGGAATTTGAGGTAACTAGTAAATTGGAGTAGCCAAGAATGAATATGAAAGATAGGGGTTGTGAAATTTTTTTCTAGGCATAAGTGAACGAAAAGCGAAATTTTGAAAAAATTAAATTTATTTATTCCTGGAAAGAGCATCTTTCTAAGTTTTATGTGGAAAAAGATAAGTTTTCAGTTTTTACTAGTTTTTAGATCTCAGTAATTACATTTGCCCTCTATGCAAAAACAGATTTAAAACCCGGAATTCGTTCTTTAATATATTGATGAAAAATACATCTTGAACCAAAATTTTAGAAAATATCAACGAGAAAGTTCAAAAATGTGCATTTTAACGCATCTTTCCCAATAATGTTTTAAGTTTACCGCATACAAAATTTTCAATTTTTCCCTATACACGAGCTTATGATTTTTCCGAGTAATTCACAACTTTTCCTCAATACCGGCTTTCGCTATGGTCCTATTGAGCGGTGATTGATAGTGCAATGTGGTTAGAAAGAATGAGTAGAAAGTAGAAATAAGTGTATTTGGTGATTTTTAAATGAGAACTAGATGTCAGAAAATTGAATTTTTTAAGCATTTTCGAACTTCAAAAGTCGACTTTACCTATTTCCAATTAAATTATGGCAAGATAAATTTAAAAAAGGCTGTCTCAAAACATCCATCTTCCCTTTTAACAGTGTGTGTTTATTCCTTCATTTCTCATTTGAGTAAGGAGTATGCTCAAATTATGTATATTTATACTATTTAAATTCCCTTAAGATTTCAAATTTGATCGATTAAAAATTCAAATTAGATATATACACTTTCGTGATCCGTATTGCTTTTATATGCCACAAATTATTGATTTCTGGAAAAAAACCTTGTTTAAAAAATGTGTCATGTCGAGACTATTTGACGTAACACGAAAGAGCAGAAATTTCTCCCTTCGAATCACAGGATAAGCAAATCTACCTCCAGCTGTGATATTTGGATTACGTTCTATCAAACCGTAGGCAGCGTATAATCATCAGTACCACGTCGTATAAAACAAAGTAAAACGTCGAAGACTCGTACCTCGTTCGAACTGAATTTCAGTATAAAATTCTATAAACTTGTTGAAGTATTCATCATCATCGCGTGAATTATCGATATCCGAATTCGTATTGACGGTAAAATATATACGTACTTATAAAATCTCGTGACAGGAAGACGAGCAAGTCGAAGGCAAAGTTACCGTGCAGGCATGCACAGGTATACCATACATATATTGTACAAGATATAGTTACAAAGAAGATTGTGGAAATTTCCGATACCGATATTCCTCGGTGAAATACTGTGTCCTACGTCATCGTCGTCGTCGTCGATATCAATGTACCTATACTTGAAGTATAGAATGGATACGTAGGTAGGTAGCTAGGTAGGGTATTAGGTACAGTATATGAGGAAAAGGATGTCGATGAGAAGTGATTTAATATTAAAATTTATAGCGAACGAAAAGGTGCTTTTCTTAAGTGGAAGATCGGAAGTGGAAAAAAATGTCTTGGGATTTATTCCATCTCGATAAAAGCCGTTGTGTAATTTGCTTTCGCTATTAGGGTTTTGGAGGATTTTAAGGGTATTAGTTGCTCTCTCGTCGTCTGCATCAAATGTGAATAAATTAAAAATCACGCTACAATTAGCCGGCAAGCTTCGCATTAGCTATCGGCATTACCAACACAACGGTGTTGTAAATTTAATTACCGCTCGTGTATCGTGCCAAGGCCTGATTGATATTCTCACGAGTGTTAAACGAACGACTGACTGATTTTCCTATATTGCGTATAACGTTACGTAACCAAACGCTTCGCTCGCTGGAAATTAGTTTCTAACGTCATATAATTCGTAAGTTAAGAAAAGACAACGTTGCTGATGGTGAAACTAGTAAGTACTGGCGAGAGGGGAAAATTACACTAATAATGCCGCAACAACAACATACACATTACATAATCGTATACCCATCTTAGAGGTTCGCTCGATCGAAGTGTTAAAAACGATCTGATGATTGAACCTCAGTTTGGAGGAGAAAATAAAAAAAATTTAGCAGGTCGCCATTTTTTTGGCCACTTATCTCTCACAAACCATCCAGGAGCCTTAATTTTAGCCCAAAGAATGCTGAACATTTTTTTCATAAAAAATTTGAAGAAAGACACCCGGAGCGTCAATTTTTCAAAAAAGATCAAAAAACGTTGTCCAATTTTTGGTTTTTGGAAATTAAAAAAAAAATAATGGAAAATTTTTGAACCACTCTTCTACCCTGTAGACCCATTCCTAACTGTAACGTAATGTAAATGAAACCCACCGTTTGAAAAATATTCAAAGTAACCAAATAAGTTTATTTAGGTAAGGTGTCGTTTTCCTGAACCACCCTTTTGCCCTATGGGCCCAAGCTCCTCCCCCTTTCCAGAATTCGATTCAAATTCGTTTGTATTTATCTTATTTGTTTTTTCCTTCTTTCTGGATCGTAGGCATAATAATTACTTGAAAAGTTCTGAAAATTTTTAACGCAAATAATTATTAAAATTTCAAACGAGTACTCCATTGCTCGTAAAGTATTCAAAACAGACCTTCTTTTCCCTTCCCACAAGTTCAATTTTTCCGTATTTATATGACAGAAATTGTTCATCAGATCGTTTTTTACAAAGAATCCAAACACCAAAAAATTAATTTTTTTAGAAGGGAAGGGTAGGGGAGGGACTTTTTTCCATATTTCACGAGCATCATTATTCAAACCATTATTATGTTCAGAAAGAAGGAAATAAAATGCTGGGTAGGTAGATAGGGAGGGTGTGAGCGTATAGGTGAGAAGGGTGGTTTTGAAAAATGACACCCTGCCTGAGTCGACTCATTTGATTACTCTGAACATCTTTCAAACGGTAAGTTTCGGTTGCATGAATTGCATAAGTGAAATTCTGAAAAGTAGGGGGTGTAGAAGGGTGGTTCAGGAAAATGTCACCCTTTCTAAATAAACTCATTTCATTACTTCACACACCTTTCAAACTATAGGTTTTAATAATTACCATTATTTCTCTCAATTCCAATAAAACAAAAATTGAACATTTATTTATTTATTTTTTGAAAAGTTGACGCACCAGGAAGTGGTCTTTATTCAAAATTTTTATCGTAAAAAATGCTCAGTACTCTTTGAGCTATAATTTAGGTTTAAAAAAATTGAAATACTTGATACTTTCTGCAAGCTAAGAGTAAACATTGAAATAATGTAAGTTTTGATACATAAACATTGTTGGTACAATTTTTTCTCCATTTTTTATTTGATGCTTGTCATCTAATATTTTTTTAGTGAATTTGAAACATTCACTTTTATTATTAAGGACAGTTTTTTCACATTGATATTCAAGTGTGGCCTTTTGTTCAAAGCTGAGAATTGCATAACTGCATTGCATAAGTTTGAACATTCTAGCATAGAATTATAGAGTTAAACATTACTCGAAACTCAAACTACAAAGTCAGGGTCTGTTTTTCTTTCAATTTTCTTCAGCATGTCAATTTAAAATCACAAAATTAACCAATACTCTTCTCTTCACGCCGTTTCACTTCTATTTTTTCTCATTGTAGATAAAAGAGTTTTGTCTCACCACACAACACTAAACTTATCAGAAGGTTCTCATCCTAAATAATTTATGAACGTAATTGATTTTTTATTAATTATTGGCATTTCAACTTTTCTTCTGATATAATTCAACTAATAATCATCTAATAAACCGGAGACATTAAATCTTAAGCCTCTAAGCATGTTACTTCCCTCTGCTCTAGGATCAGTCGACTTTGTTATAGAACATAATCCGAATATTGATGGTTCAGATTTATCAACACTTCATCATTAGCAGTTGATAGTCAACAGTGGACTATCAAGAGTTGACCAACAATCTTGGACCATCAACTCCCACATCATTACGATTTGGACTGTCAACTTTTGATGATTTAGACTCATCAACACTTGACTATCAATAGTTGATAGTCAATTGTGGATTGTCAAAAGTTGACTGTCAATGGTGGACTTTCAACAGCCGCACCATTACGATTTGGACTGTTGACTTTTGACGGTTCTGATCCATCACCACCTGACCATTGATAATTGATAGTCAACTGCGTACTGTCAAGAGTTGACTATCTGTAGTGGACCATCAATACCCACACCATCACAATATGGTGGACTGCCAGCTCTTGACAGTTCAGATCCATCAACATATAACCATCAATAGTTGATAGTCAGCTGTGGACTTTCAAGAGTTGACCATCAATAGTGGACCATCAATACCCACACTGTCACAATATGGATTGTCAGCTCTTGACATTTCAGATCCATCAACACCTAACCATCAATAGTCGATAGTCAGCTGTGGACTTTCAAGAGTTGACCATCAATAGTGGACCATCAATACCCACACCGTCACAATATGGACTGCCAGCTCTTGACATTTCAGATCCATCAACACTTACTGTTGACGATCCAGATGTTAACAGCCCAGAAAAGTTAGCTATCAATATTTAGACCGAACAATCCGGATTTTGACTGTTCAGATTTTGATGGTCCATTGTTGATGGTAAACTTTCAACGGTCAACTGATGACGAGTCAATAATTATGGACTCTATTAAATAAATTTCGATGTTAATGCGATGATTAGAACCGACGAAGGCAGTATGTAAAGAAGGGAAGGTGGTTCGGTGGTTCTTGAGGGTGGTGGGTCCTAAAAACGTCATCTCAGCTGTTAAATTATTTTTCTTTTTCCCTCTAGATTAAGGATCAGTAATCTGATTGCTTTAAACGCTCCGATCGAGAGGGATGCAAATTTGCGACGATGCTATAGTCAGCATCGAGGGGTAGAGGATTAAAGAGTATTTTTAGTATTCATGGTGATGTGCTGATGGGACAAGTCATGAGAGTCTTTCAGAATCATTGAATATAATACTTTTATTTACACACACTCTTGGCTTGTGGTTGGTACGTTGGCGTAGGTATTTATGCATATGCGAGATATACTACGGTATGTATTATGTGTGGTAGGTCTAGGTACGGGGCTCTGGTGTATGCGAGTACGAGGACGAAGGCTTGCGTGGCGCTATTCATCCGCATCTTCATACCTATCTCATTAATCATGTGCAGTACGATTATAGACATGTAAACTGTCATTTTTACTAACTCGCTATCCGAATTAATACCGTATTAAATCTTATCTGGAATATAATATTTCATCGTACGTCCTTAAAATATAATCCTTTGATGGATTAAATACAAGACGCCATATTGGTGTAACAGTCGCGCCTTCCGAATAGCTAAGGTATATAACAACAGCAACGTATACGTTAAGGGGTACTGCTGCAGCACGGTCTGTTAGAAAGCAGCTAGCACCAGCAGAGTAAACTATATATATATATATACGAAGGTATTGTGCCTATGTTGTGCGTATAGTTAGGTAAGTATAAGTATAGGCAGTACGCACGCAGCCCAACATCGCACTGTGTACAGTAAATTAGAAATGCCATCCAAAAGAGAGGTGTTAGTCTATGGTAAGCCTTTCTGTTGCTTTTATCTTAAAACTGAAAGTTTCCGTACTTAATCAACCAGCAGAAGACGTTAACGAGAATCAAACGTTTTATATTGTAGCATTTGTGCGGCGGTTAAATTTGACAGCAAACTGTGTACAACATTTCATATCTTTTTTGAGATGGAAGGCGCGCGAACGGTTAAACTAGGTACTCGAGATTTATACAAGAAGGCGGATAAAACCGGCGTATGTATGCTTTGTGTACGTCTACGTATATAGTAGCCAACATCATCCAAGCTAGGCCACGCCACCTATGTACTCTCGTATTGTATCCGCGAGATATATGTTTACTCTGACGAACAACAAATTCGTAAACATGAAAGCCATCTTATGGCTGCTGCAAAACATCTCGAGTTTAGCTGGATTTTTTGCAACACCAGCAAACATAACTTTCTTTTTTCTTCTTCTTCTTTTTCTTTCTTTTTTTTTCTTTTTTTTTTCTCCTATACTCGTCTCTGAAGATTTTCATTGTCTGCGAGAGATTTTCACCACTATCCGCAACATTTATACTTGGTTCTTTTCATCGTATTATTATTTTCAAACGGGTCATGCTGCGGTGGGGGTGGATGACTTATGAAAAAAAAAAAAAAAAACTTTTATTTTGATATTCGGCAAGTACCTAGCTAACCTACGCTCGAGGAGAAACTTTTTTTTTTTTTGTTTTTAACCGCCGTCGCGTACAATTTTTAACGAATAAAAATTTAATTAGCCGCGAGTTTCGTTTTTATAATTTCTTTTTATATGTGCGAGGTTTTTTTTTTTTTTCAAGCACTATACCTACTAGGTATACAAGCGCAGGTACACGTATATATAGTGAGAGAGAAAAGGGCCGAGATGAAATTTTTTTTAATAATCTAAAGTACCTACCTACGTATCTTAGGTGTACCTACGCTGGACTGTGACGACAACGATGACAAAAGCTTCATTGTGGTGGCAAATTTTTCGCTAATTTTTATTACTTCTTTTTGTTTGGAAAATGAGTTTAGGAGCAAAAAAAAAAAAAATACAAAAAACAACAACAACGACAACGACAACAACAACTCGCTATAATCTACGTTTATTGGTACGCCATGCCACAGGTAATAATCCAAAGTTTTTAATATTTTTTTCGCCGCATTCGCGTTATTTTTTCCGGCCATTTTACAAGGTGTACCTACCGTTATAATTACCATATAGCGCGTTGATTATTTTAAAATTGTAATGGCTTTTATATCGTCATAATCATTTTCGAAGTGACGAAGCTAGGGTGTTAAAATTGTAGGTACATTGCTGCTATGTATACCATACCTACCTAGTGACCGCAAAGGGTTTGGCTGGCCTGTTTCATAGTCGCCTTTTTTTTTTTTTTTTTCGCACCCGCAGCGTACATGTTGAAGAGGTATCCATTAATGAGCCCATGTGCTATATGACAACTGACCTTAAATAAATTGAAATTCTAAAAGCTACGCTGCTTGGGAACGTGTAAATAATATTCTTTTCAAATGTATGTAATTCACTACGCGCATCACATATTGCATTAGAACCGACCACCGAACTGCCAAGTTTGTAGTGATGATGGTGAAAGACTATAAAATTTATGTTGCTACGAGTAGAATTTCTACCTTCTTCTCAATTCGCTCGAGTTTGTATGGTTATATAGGTACACCGGCGTGTATAGCAGTATAACGTGGAACATGGCTCGAAATGAAGTCTGTTCTGCGTGTACCTTTTACTTAATATAGAAAAGACAAGATGAAAGTTCAATGTAGTACATGTATCTAAATTCCTCTTGTATAATATTTAGCCTTTAGCTAACCGGTATTATGTACCTAATTATTGGTGTTTTATTTGACGAAAATTTAACGTAAAGATTGTACAGGGCATTGTGCCATTTGCTGCTTCTGGCTCTGCCAAACCTATGTTGGTAAATTTTGTCGCTGTTGAAATTGCAAAACACGATGTTTTATTGTTAAATAAAATATCTATACGAATACTCATCTGTTTTGTTCAATTTGCCTTAAATGCTTTGTTGATTTAAAATTTGACGCTGTGAAATTATTTGAAATTTATTAGGCGTACGTTTTCTCTAAGGATTTTATTGTCTCGTATTAAAAAAGAAGTTTTCGTTTGAAGATGGCGAGAATAAGTTCAAATTATTAGCAATCGAGAGCCATGTTTGTTGTTTTTTTTGAATTGGGATAAACTTTTCCTGGCTATGTTCACAATGCCTTTGAAAAAATGTCAAAATTTAGTGGAAGCGAGAAATATGGATGAATATGAAATATTAAACTTGTATAAACTCAAAACTGCTAAATTAACCAAGAGAATGGTATTCAATATGAGTACTTGCTGAACACTTGTAACAAAACTTCATATGCTCTGGAAAGAGATCCAGTTGCTCAGAACTTATTCAATGCCAGTTTGAAAACTTGGTATTTCACTCATTTGTGATTATATAATTCAACTTGCATTGCCTGTTTTCTAACGGAAAATGCGAAAAAAACGGACGTGTGCGAGGAGTAGGGGGTAAAGGGGTAGTATGGATGAGAAAAATTACCATTTATGTTCAGTGTCACATTTTATCGCAATTTATACTGTGATCTGAAAAACACCCTTTTTTGAGGGCCCACCCCCGCCGCTCCTATCATACCTGTGAAAAAATTTATAGAAGCAAAGTTGTAGAAAACTGAGTCTAATGCAAATTCTTATTCAACTTATGTCACATTAAGCCCAGTATTTACGGAGATATAGTGAAAAAATTGATTTTTAGGGGGTCTTGACCCTCTGCGGATCACACTCCGCCTCTATCGATGGGTACTCTTAGTGTGTTGTTTGTGGACGTTTACCGGATAAATTCAATGAAAAAAAATCTTCGATGAGAATTTTTTTCCATACTAGGGCTTTTTTTTTACCTGGAATAACTGGACTAAACTGGAGAAACATAAATTCTCGAAATTGAAATAAATCCCATTCATCTCATTTTGTTCACTCGTAACAACTGAGAATCGTAGCTCAGAATTACTCAAACGCTTCAGAAAAAAGTCCTATTTAGTTGAACACAGCCATAATTAGCCTGATTTTCTGTATCATATTGTCAATGAAAACCAGGCTGTCAACAGTTGAGCATTAAAATCCAGCCAATCAAAATGCGGATTGTTTAGATTTTGGTAGCTTGGATGTTGTTGGCATTGGCATTGATGGTCAACTGTTCTGAGCTGTTAACATCAGGATCGTCAACAACTGGATTATGTTCCACGAAAATGTAAAATGATATTAAAAAAAATACTAAGTAGTTTTCAAAATTTGTAATATTAAAAAGAAATCACTAATTTTCTAAAATTCAAGTCACCTCAGATAAAATTTGGACTTTGGCTGGAAGCGAGGAAATGATGGCAAAAAAATTTGAAAATTTGCTTAGCATTTTCCTCCCAACATTCAAGTTGACGTTCAAGATATTGATAGTCCACTGTTGATGGTCAAGTGTTGATGGATATGAACCGTCAAGAGTCAACAGTCCAAATCTTAATGGTGCGGGTGTTGATGGTCCACTGTTGACAGTCCAGATCTTGATGGTACACTATTGACGGCCAACCTTTTTCAGTCTCCAGTTAGCAATCAACGGCCAAGTGTTGATGGATCTGAACCATCAAGAGTCAATAGACTAAATCTTGATTGTACGAGTGCTGATAGTTCACTATTGATGGCCAACTCTTGATGGATCGTGACCATAAAGAGTTGACAATCCAAATCTTGACTGCGCGGATGTTGATGGTCTACTATTGCTGGCCAACTCTTGACAGTCCACTGTTGACCATCACCTACTAATGATGAAATGTTGACAAATCTGAATCATCAAAAGTTGAATTTTGTCTGACGAAAAAGTTGATCGTTATAAAAAAAAAATCTAAACAACTTTTTAAAATACTAAAAATTAAAGAACATCACAGATGAAATTTGGATTTGTGGTGGGGGGGGGGGATAAAGTGCTCACATGCTTAGAATTATGTGTCTCAGGTTCATTAGATGATATGTAGTTGGATTATATCAGATAGAAAGTAGAAATTCCAAAGCTTGATGAAAAATCAATTGAGTACATTCATGAATTTTGGATGAGAATTTTTTTAATTTTCTGACTTTGTCCTTCCCATCCCTTCTCCCCTCTTCATAACGAAGTGAGCTGAAATTTGATGCGTAGATGAATGTAACTTTTGGAATTTTAAGCTTTTCAGCTCAATTTCACTTCTTCACAGCTAAAGAAGCAGGTTTTTGAATTATTTTTCTTATTTTTCAACTTTTTTCTATCAACTTCTCTTTGCCCTGTAAATTGAAGTAAGCACCTTAAATTTGATGTAGATTAAGTATGGATCGTGGATGTACCTTGAAATTCAAATCGCATCTTTTTAGCTTTGTGACCAGGGTCCTATACCTTTTTTAGGGAGTGTAAAAAAGGAAAAATCAAGTTTTTTTTTTTTCAAAAATTACCCTACTTTTTTAAGACTTATAGTCCTCTCCCTTTAAGCTACGGGCACGAAATTTTGTATAGTGGGGGAGGAGGTCAACTCAGAATCAATTGTCAACATGTATTTGATGAAAATCTGAAAAGTGTTTTTTTTCAATCTACCTTAATGCATTGGGGGGGGGGGTTCGCTATCGAGTATTGTATTGATATAATCAAATTTTATGTTGAAAAATGGAATTAAATATTTCATGAAATCATCAACCCCGCCAGGCATTCAATTTTATTCGATAATTTTTTCAAAATATATCATTTGCCTTAGTTAATGATAAAAAATTGGGCCAAAAATTTAAATTCCTAATATTTTTAATTTGTATGGAACGTTCAATCTATTTCATCTATCTATCTTTTCTAAGCACATTGTATACAAAGTGAATTCATAAGAAATAGGCTTCCATAGCTCTTGAATGAAGCCGGAAGAAAAATACGGAGTTGAATGACTGGTCCATTTTGAGCAGGATTAGATTTAGGCCTTTAGTGTTTACTCTTCACTATTAAACAAAAATAATCTCTGCTGGAACTCAACTTCAAGTGCGATTGTTTTAAGTAACGTTGCTTATAATTTCTTAACGAGAGGTTAAAAATTTTTGTGAACAGGTGGAATAAGACATGATTGATAAGCACAATTTTTTTGGGTATCAATCCTTTGAAATGGTATAAACAGTACTGACCATTCTTTGAAAATCTTGACGTTTGTAATTTGTGAAAATTATTTTAATTCAGTAAGTATTTAGTTGAACTTACACTTTAAATAGAAAAATTAAGTTTGTTTTGTAATTCTTTAAAAATTATTTTTTGATTTACTCTGTATGAATTCGTTGAGTGAAAATCATACCTATTTTTTAATAAACTTTATGCTAGTATTTAGTTATGGTTCATGATTTAGAAAAGAGAAAGAAAATTATCTTCAAACCTTAATGAGAAATGTATTCAGAAAAATATTTTTTTGATTACATGTTTTCAAAGATGAAGTTTTTTTCTTTTTTAACAACCCACACAATTAAGTGCAGATATAAAAAAAAAAAAAAAAAAAATAAACCATCAACAGTTAAGGGGTTTTCAAAGATGAAGTTTTTTTTTTTTTTAACAACCCCCCCAATTAAGTGCAGATAAAAAAAAAAAAAAAAAAAAATGAACCATTGACAGTTAAGGTGGAGGGAGAAACAGTATTCGTGCAAGCAGGTACTTACTACTTATGTAGGTCTAGATAGGTACGTGGGAAAAAAAGAAAGGAGAATTTTACATTTTCGCCATTATTGCTTGAAGCTATAGAAAATTTTGTGTGTGACGAAAAAAAGAGCAAATATGATTTATGTTTTTGTTCATAGATTTAAAAAAAGCATTTTTCCTCAGCAGCATTCGCGACGATATTTTTACGCTTTAGGCGGTACTCACAAAGGATTTTTAATGCAGTCGAATCTCACGTTTTTTTTTCTTTTAGTTTTTCATTTTCACCAATCAAGTCTTTATGTTGGAGGGAGGTATTTTTCGCGCTTACGTTTGAAGTGAAATTACTTTTCGACATTATTACATGTATAGGTACTACGTAGAGGTACCTTCTTAGGTACTTTTTACGTATATTTGCAGACGTACAGATATTCTTACATAAACAGGTGGTGAAACTAAATAAGAGATTTTGTTCGAGGATTGTTTTGTTGATTGCCATTTATAGAATATCGCTGCGGCAAATTATTTAGCTTTCACGAATTAATACTTTCGTTCTATACATTTAAACTTAGTTTCAATTAAACTTCCTCTCTAAGGATCTAGTTAATTTCCTGCTTTTTCAAGCGACGACAGCGGCGCTGCGAAAACGAGATAAAAATTTTCCATTCGAGGTTTCTTGAATATACCATCTGTGTATGGTGTTGATAGCATGAAGCTGGCTTGTTAAAAGCACAAGTATAGAAGAATTCATATGGATTGGTTTTTGGGAAATTGAAAGCTAAATTCGAGAATACATGCACAATGTGTACATTGTGCATGTATATGTACGAGTTTGATATTTTTGCGTACGGTGTTTCCATCTCGTATGCTATTCCGTTGTGTGTAGGAAATTACCAAAGTTATTTTTTAATATTGCCACGTACGTATTCGAACATGTGCGGATGTGTAAATGGAATATCTACGAGCTATAATTATTTATACCCATTCTATGTAAGTAGATTCCAGATACTTATAGTTATTTTCTCCTTTTTAATTTCTTTTCATTTTAAACGAGGCAATATTCTTTGAGTAGTTGAATGCTCGAATTTTACCCATAAACTTACGAAATTTTAATCACGCATCTGCACTCCCTCTCTCATTTTGTAATGTAATTTTCTTCATTATATGGTCTAAGAAAATTAGCCTATTGTAATTTAACAGTATAAAGCGAAAGTGGAAGGCGGAGGGTTCACACCAAAATCTGCAAAATCTATTCTAGTGCTCCAAGCAGAGTGTTTAAGAGATGGTGATGGCGAAAGTAGTGAAAAAGAAGTGATCTGAATGGTCAAGAGTGTGAACGTGACTAGTTTAAAAATTTTTTAAAAACGGTGAAGAATTGAAAAACTTCTTTTTTCATGAATTTATCGTTTATTGATATGTTAATCTAGGTACAAAAAAATTGTAAAATTTTCGCCAATCTTACAGATCACTTTACTTGACCAGTAGTATGGGGGTTATAAAACTGCCTACACGTTTTATCAAACATTTTTCTGATATTTAAAAGGAATTACCGAACAATTTTCTCAATCAGTTTTATGTGAGGAGCTTCTTTCTGGAAAGGTGCGAGGCTAAGGTCAGATTGATATTTTTAGTTTTCGTATAATTCTGCAAAAATGTTGCGAGGCAATGCAAAAGTAGTGGAACAGTAGTGATTTTCTTTCTCCATCACTCATTAAACGCTTGGAGGGGAGAGGGAATTTTTCTTTTTTTGGAATTGTGCGAACGGTGGGTTCACAATAGTTGTGAAATGACCTCAAAATGGTATGTTCAACATTTTAACTTGCTAAATTAACTTGAGTTACGCTTCGTTAATATTCCAAAATTTACAAAAACTCGAAAACAGAAATTAAAAATGGAATTATTAACCATATTAATACTTAAAATTGTCATTGTTGGCGAATTTTCAGCATTTTTTCTTCTTTCAGAGGTTTTTAAAAAAGTCTGTTTTACTTATCGCGTTTTTCCACGGTTTTCTGAATATTTACGAAGGAATATTTTTATGAAAAATGTCCTCCTGAAATGGATGAAAGACATCAATAATATTTAAATTTGATCTCCCATTGCTGATTTTTCAGGGGTGCTTAAAGAATGGCTTTTTTTTTGTTTTTTCAAGAACTATTTTTGCATCATTAGAAATTTTTTTTTCGTAAATTCATATTGAAATGAGCCAAATACATATACCTTTGTTCATTTAAAGTCGGTTTTCTTTGCTTGTACGATTCTCAGTGGTTCTCAATAGGTATCCTAACACACAAAAACATAGTATAAACGATCAAAAAATAAAAAATAAAATAAAAAAAAAATAATAATAAAATGTAAAAATAAAAACTTGCTTTTGATTGTCCAAAATAGAAGAAATAAGTTCCCTCAAATGAAGTTTTTGTTTAAAATGCATTTCTTAATATTAAATCAATTTATTTTAAAAGATGTAAAAAATTACAAATCGAGATATTTCGCTTAATCATGTATAATTGATGCCCTACATTCATTTGAGTAGGACATGTCTCAAAAAAATTTCCTTCAAAGTTTTGCAAAAAATCATAAAAAAACGCAACAAGTGAAATATGACTCAAAACCTCTGAAAAAAGGGCCATAGTGAAAATTTTCCAACAACAATAATTTTGAGCATTAATGAGCGGTCTAGTTCCAAATGTCGCATGTTTCAAAAACATCTTTTTTCAGGAAAAGTGAGAAACTGATTCCCAGGAATCCTGTGCACCAAATTAACCCGAAAATGTATAAAACTATAGTCTAGAAAATTCAAAAATGGTTGTGAAAATTGTTTGTTTTAGATTCTTCTTAGGGATTTGGTACGCCACTATATGTTGGATCATGTCACTTCTGAGACCAAGGCTACTGTTTTTTTTTTTCAAAAATCGTTCACATTTCAACATGTGACTGCTGATTTCAAGTTCGACTTTGATGGCCTGTTTTACCCTGAAGGACAGTCGTATGAAAAAAAATTTTTTTTACCATTCGATGTGGCTTGCAATGAACTATCCAGTACCATTTCTAACTTATTTTCGACAATTTTGGAACACGTGACCCTTGGAACTACACCCCTCAAATATGTACATGTTATAATTTCATTTTTGCAAAAAATTTGTTTTGGAGGATACAGTGAGACTGAAAAGTTGGAACTTCCAAAAGGCACATCTAGAGCCAGTGCTAAATCTGTGTACCAAATTTCAGCTTCTTAGGTCGATTTTGAGGGGTAATAGGGCTGTAACAGCACTTTTTCACGGTCAAAAAAAGAGGGAAACGCCAATATCTCCCTTTCTAATTGACTCAGGAGGCTGATTTTTCGATATGTTGTACAAGTTTGAATTCTCTATTCATTGGTTTGAAAAAGAACAATTTTTGCGAATTTGGCCTCTCAGAATCTCCTTTTCCAAATTTGGGCATAACTGAATTTTGACTCAAGGTTATTCCCACTCATATATACCTAATCCGCCACCAAATTGAGCCTATTGACCAAATTGTAGCGATTTTAGTCAGTACCGAGCAGATTAAATGATTTTAGTCTTGGATTAAAAAAAAATAGAAATGAATATCTGACGTAGCCAAAAATGGTTGTATTGGTCTTCTGAAGCCTCAAAACGGATTTTGTTGATATTTCACTCCTCATCCATCCTAGGTCGATAGACTGTAACAGCCTGGTTTTCGGTGACAATATGACGTAGAAAATCATGCTAAAAATTGAGTTGGAAATCTAGAATTTTTACCACATCATATTGAGGTCATTTCCCAACTATTGTGATTCAGCCGTTTGCTGATTTCCAAAAAAAAAATCAAAATTCGACCCACTTTATGAGACAGTCTTGCTAAAATATAACTGTGGACAGCAGACGTACATTGGACTCGGATCATATAATTACAAATAAAGACTACTGTCTGTCAAAATTCAGTCAATACTTAAAAAATTATACGTACAAGGAAGAGGTTGAGAGGGAAGCAAAATTCGTACAAATTATTTGCTTCTAAACCACTTGTGAGGTGTTAAAAGTGGTTCATCATATCCAAAAATCAGTTTCTCAGAAACCATTACGATGAGATTTGTTTGGTAATTTGTCTTCGACATGTTATAGTTGTTTGAATTCTTACCTCTCGATACTTTCCACATTTTTTCAACATACGTGTGTACTGTGTGCGAGTATTCGAATAGGTACGTAGAAGTGAAATTTATAGGGTCAATCAACCCGTATCATATTTCAACTTTAGAGTTTGTAGACCAATATAGTTTATGGTCTTCCATTAAAATTGGTCTGTTTTAAGGTATTTAATGAAGCTTGTTCGTGTACTATCGTAGTTAGCTCAGGTTGGGTTAGGTACTAGAAAATCGCGAAACATTGTTCGTACGATCAATTCCAACAGTGATTGGATGGTTAGCTAGTAAACTTTAACTTTGCCCCTTTTGATGCGTAGTATTGGGTAATTTAGTTAGCAAAGTTTTCAACGAAATTGTAATTGAAAGCGAGTTAAATGTTGTAAAGTTGATCCGGTGTGCCATGTAGAAAATTTAATATATTTATAAAAACTATTCGAATAATTAGGTATGCTTAAGTTAATTAAAGATAAGTTTTGGAATGCTCGTCGATACGTCAGTTGCGTCTCGTGGTATGTACTAGGCTTATGAAGTGTATCAGTTCGAAGAGAAAAGCGTTTAAGGCAAAAAAAATGCCGGAATAGGTATCCGTATGGTGTATAGTGTGTACCTACGTTTACATCTACCATAGTCAGCTACCAGCTAGCTGACTATATAGCAAAAACAACGCCTCTGTTATGCTTTATACACAACGGACGACTTTTAACGTTTTCAAGAAAGCTATAAAATTAAATGAAATTTATATCAAAATACAAGATTAATGGTTGATGCAAAAAAGGTTTCGTCCTTAGAGAGTAATTTAAAAAAAAAAAAAAAAAAAAAAAATAGAAGGAACAACTTGCAAGCAAAAGTATAAAATCCATTTTGCTTACGATTCCACTCCTACTACGGGGTATTATGCTTTAATGTGTAGATACCTATATACGTAATGTCCATTCTACGGAACGGAGCATGAAACCTTTTAAAAGAAAATGTAATTCTTTTTTTTTGTTTTGATACATTGGTATCAACAATTCAGAGGTTCAGATTTCGTCTCATAGGTTAGTAATTGACGGAATGACGAGTTTTTTTTCCCTCTCTCTACTGATATTTCATTTTTAAACCTTAAGGAATAAACTGCTCGAGTGTAGAAATCCATCTTTGATTTTCTACATGATTTTAGAAGCTTACACGACGAATCTTCGAAAAGTTACTAGAGTGTTCAATGAGTCGTAAAAAGAATATCTGACCAAATCCTGGTTAGTAATGTTCCCCGATGTATTGGCAGACATTTTTTTTTTTTTAATACGAGTATCGCTGGTAACCATTCATCAGGAATGTTTCTTTCGTCCATTTCCCATCAGAGATATGTTTATATTTTATACCACCTTGCTTTAAAATGGAGTATAGGCTACGTTGAAGTGTGATTGTTAATAGGTACTCGTTGGGTTTTGACTGAAATCTTCGTTCACATGGAAAATAACGTTAGGTATTTGGAGACTCTTTGTTAACTTTTTAGCCTGATTTCCAAAAAACAATACCCTACGTAGTTCTCCTGCACTAAAACTAAATTAATTTGCGTGCTACAATCAAAATCACTTACAAGAAAAACCAGCTCTACACTCGGCCTCCGATTCGAACGAAACCAAGGTAGATGGAAAGAGTATGTCAAGAAGTCAAATTTATGCTGATGGTACCTAATATTGACCTCGGGAATCGATCTGTTCTCCAGCATTTTAAATATAATTGAATATGTTGGGACATTTTTTTTGATAAAAACTTACTCTTAGCTGAATCTATACGTCTCGAATCAATTTGTCTGTCATTCCAGAATTTTGGATATGCTCCAGAATGGCCGGATATGAACTTCAACAGTTTAAAATACAGATTGGAGTTGTTTTCTTGGAATTTCTAACCGAATGGTTGAGAATTGCATTTTTATGTCGATTTGTTGGTAAATATTTCAAAATCGGGCATAAAAAAATATTTTTGGACTGCTCTGGTGGAAATTTCAAAATAACCAGTTTAATTTGTTGGAATGGTTTGCGATAGAGGAGGATAAAATTTTCAGCTGTTGGAGCTTGTGTACGGCCGTTGTAGAGATTTTTCTAAATTCTGGAGAAATTGAAATTTTTGCTGGAGGGCTCAGAATGCGTGGAAAACTCGACAGATGGATTCGGAAAGTGAGCATTACGTGGTAGATTAATTTTCGTTGAAAAATGTTTAAGCGTTATAAGTTTGTGAATTTTTTTGCATCGAAAGATGTTCAATAGCGCATTTAATTGAAGTTCGTCGGCAGTTGACCATCAACAGTGGACCACCAAAATCTAAACAATCAAAATCTCGATTGGTCAGATTTTGATTGCATGGATGTTGTAGACCTTAACAATGTGATGGTAAACTGTTCTGGGCTGTTGACATTTTGATCGTCAACAGTTGAATTATGATTGGCAAAAAAATTTCAATGTTATGTAAGATCAATTTTAATGATTTTAAGTTGAAATGTTGAAGAAAATTAGTCGACTTGACCCTGATTGATATTTTGATTCCAAGTTGAAATGCTCAGGAAAATTAAAAATGTTCAAAGTTGACCTTGACTCTGAATTAATTTTATGGTTCCAAGTTGAAATGTTAATGGAAAGTAATTGACTTTGACACTGGATTGATTTTATGATTTTAAATTGAAATTTTGAGAAAAATTAATTATGTTCAAAGTTGACCCGTCAACAGTTGACCTTAACCCCGGTTGATTTTATAATTTCAAGTTGAAATGTTGAGAAAAGTTGAAGATGTTCAAAGTTGACCCATCAGCAGTTTACCCCAACCCTGAATTGATTTTATGATTTCAAGTTGAAATGTTGAAGAAAAGTTGTTGACTTTACCCCTGGTTAATTTTACGATTTTCAGTTAAAATGTCGAGGAAAATTAATTGACCTTGATTCTTATTGATTTTATGATTTTAAGTTGAAATGTTAAAGAGTATGAAAGATATTAATAACGCATTCCGCAGTTGACCCGTTAAAAGTTGACCTTGGCCCTGGTTGATTTTATGATTTGAAGCTGAAATGCTGCGCAGGTGCGATAAAAGTTATTTGTTCAGAAACGGTAAATACAAAAGTTGAATTTATATCGACAAAGTAAAAAATATCAGTACTCAGATTTAATTTATTTTTGAAACGACTTGAAAATTTATTTTTTAACCATCTAGCCGGAAATTCCAGGAAACCTCCCTCAATGTTTTAGAATGGTCTTTAATGGTTAGACAAAAATGAGCATTCCAGAAAGCTTGGGAATGCGATAGGTCGATTTGGAAGGTTCGAATCAGATAATAACCAAGTTTTTGGTCAGAAAAATGCCTCAATCTACTCAATTTTATAATTTTTTCAAATTGTGGTAAAAAAAATTTTCCTGGAATCTTCAATATGTCTATAAAATAAAATAGATCCTTAATTTGTGAAACATTTTGTTTATGCTACTATATTCATGAGTTGAGTATATAGTTACATAGTCAGTACAAATTTTCAATAATTCACCAAAAATCCAAAAGTGAACTTCAGCAGCTAAAAATTTGGTCCCGGGGTTTTTTGATTTGCTCTTTTCATCTCTTGTCAAATTTACTGTATAAGTGTGGTTTGGCGATAGATTTATTAATGTAGGAAAATCAGCATTAAAACTGGAAAAAATTTATTTTTTGAAATTTCATTTTTATTGATCATATTTATATTTATTTTTCTATTTAAGAATTTTAATTAAATTTATTCAAAGAAATTTGTTTCATTTGGGATATTTTTTTTTAGATTTGTAGTTTATTTATGAATTTAAGTTGTATTAATTGAATTAAATTGTATTACTTTTGATTTTATATTAAGAGAATCAGAATTAATTTAAAGAATAAATTTAGAAATACTTTCAAGATTTTTGTCACCTAATGCTCTAAAGAGTCCTAATAGGCACCCCCTGAAACCATACACCCTTACCTTTTGAACTTTACCGAAGGGAAGAGGCGAGTGTCCCAAAATTCAGTTTTTCTCCTAAATATTTGAAGGTAAAGTTAGCAGATAAGGGGTGAAAAGATTACATATCTATGTCCCTAACAAATTTCTCGTTAAAATGATACCAAATTTGACCCAATTTATTTAAGAGGGAGGCTCAAGAAGGAGGGGGAGATGCAAAAATAAGGTAATTTCTACCATTAGCACAAAATCTGAAAATTACTACTGAAAATGTTCTTAAAGACTGAATATGGTACCCAGGTTACCCATTTGATATGATATGTACTAAAGTTTAAGTTCAGTTTCACCCCAATAACCGTGATGGGGGGGGAGTTGAGACATGACTCTCCTTTTATTAGAGTGGTAGCGTGTAAATTTCAAAAAACTGTAAGGCTTTTAATGATACAATGTGAAATTTGGTGTGGATGACGAGAAAATACACTAAAAAATTTTGGAGAATCAAAGGCATTCGACACCTTGCATAGGGGTCAGATGGAGGAGGTTTTGAGGTACCACCCCGCTCGAGTTAATTTCGTACAAGTTCATCCCGCAGAATACAAATATGACGTTAATTTCAGACCCGATCAGAAGAGGTGGCCCAAATTGAAGTTTAACTCTAACGCCTTCCATTTTCGATCTGAAAAATATGTCTAGCTCAAAAAAAAACGTAGTATTTTCGATGAACTCTTAATTTTTCATCGATTAACTCATGGGAGAAATCGTATAATTTTTTTTTTATTGGGGTCCTGGCTACATTAAATGCACCATTCCCTAGCTATTCTCCCTGTGGGCAACCCTGGCTAAAATTAACTATCTACTTGCGTATGTTTAGAAGCGAGTAAAGTAGTATAGATTAAATTTTGTTTTATGAAATGTATGATTAAATATCTATATATACCTTCGAGATTAGTAGGACTTCTTTCGTCACCGAATGAATTTGGGACAAATTTTCAAATATAATTCAAACGAATGTTGAGATTTATTCAGGATCTTTTAAAATGTATGCTGTGATTGCTCGACCTTCTCTGTACCTTTTTAGTAAGCACGTCGAAATATACTCATTAAGAGGGTATATGAAAGACCAAAATAAAATTAGTTTTACGTTTTGCGGCTGGTACACGTAAAGAAAGTTGCATTTATAAATCTTGCGTTCTTGCCGAGTCGTCTCGTACGTACATACGTAGGTATGCCTATAATAATTTGAATACATTTCCCGTTGCTTTATATCGCGTAGGCACTTCCACGTATGTAGGTAGGTATATACTGAAATATATATAAGCATATAGGAAGAAAGAAATAACATTAGCACACTGGTAGTAGATAGATATATACAAGCGAATATAACCAACTGCTATACACGCATAAGGATAAATATATGTACATAATATTTGTGCAAATTCGCACATTGCATTAAGTGTCGGCGTATATATATATTGTACCTACCTATATACGTATATGGTACTGGTGATGGCGGGCAACGTATCTCTTGATTGCTTAATACTAAGGCCCACTAAGTCGGTATTCATGGTTGTTTACACATCTAGCAAGCTAATACCATATATACGAAATAAATTGGGATTGTTTTTGCATATTATAACACCTATGTAGGGCGATAATGAGCACATAATCCTCGCAAATGTGAATGCGCAATGGAAAGGAAATATAGAAGGATTTTCTTCCTCTACGAATTAGGTACGTGGGCAAGTGTACGATGATACACGTACATAGATAAGAACCGCAAACATGACTGTAGTGTGTTCTACGTGCATCGTATAAGTGTATGTCTTAAAAATGTGATAAATGGTCATTTGACGAATTTTTTAATCGTACCTGTACATATAAGATTAATACCAAGAGTAATATCCATAGTTTTCATACGAAGTCTAATCGATCTAAATGTTGAATTTTCTCGATTTTTAAGGCTTCCCTTGTCACTCCTGTGAGAAATTCTCAATCACCCTCACCCTCGCAGACTCGATGAACTTTTTAATGCCGATGTCAAGTTGAAGCAATGGAATTCCTAATCAAACTTGAGTATGAGGGCGTCAGGGTGTGCCATAGAATGGTGCTGATGATGGGAAGTAGGAAGATAAAAAGTATAACCTCCCGAAGCATTTCTGAGCCATCTTATTCTTGACAACTTGTAATATTTCTATGTAAAAAAATATAGCCGAGTAAGAAGGGTGAATCGGTCTGTGTCTGGGATCTTCAAACATACGAGTATGTGGTGAAAGTTGGTCCCTATGGCCTAAAAACTCCGGTAAAAACGTTGGCTCCTTCTCTCATCCGTACCTTTTGATGTGGCTGCATAACTAGATATGTTTTCCAAGTACGAGTTTAGCGTACCTATGAATTTCCAAATTCAATAACTCTTAACAGAATTTATTCAAACTTTCAGAAATGATGGACCATATCAAAGGTCATTTTAAGGAATTTTTGTAAATTTTTTAAATTATTTTTTCATTACAAAATACGCGTTTAAAAACCAGATATCTATATTAAAGTGGATCGAAAATAGAGCACACCTTAGTTTCCGACCAAACTCAGGCAGATGGTTGACTTTGAGTGGAAAACGCACCGTACAAAATTTTGTGATCCTAGTGTGGGGGAGGGGTGGCGGAGTTGGCCGTTTCAGGGGGTGGTGAAAAAAAGTTACGAAATGAGGTCAAATGAACGTGGTAAAAATTTGGGGTCTCCAACTTGACCTTCACTCATCCCCCTTTCAGTTTAAAATTTCAAAATTTACATGAAAGTTGGAAAAAATTTTCTTTTTTCGATTTTTTTGATGCTAACGTGATCGTATTAGACCAGATGAGATAAAAAAAAAATAACTTTTCGTAATTTTTTTGTCCATTAGGAGCTTTAAAATTCTGCTCAAAAATGGATAAAATCAGTTATTAAAAATTTTTTGAAGGTATGAAGTAAAAATACGAGATTTTATCATTTTTTGAGATATTGAAACTATTTTTTTCGCATTTTCTCTTCAAAAAAATTCGAAGTATATTTTTTCATTTGTAAATATGGTTTTAAAACCCCTGAAAAGGGAAAAAATCGCGAAAAATTTTTTTTTAGTTTCATGTGAGCTATTATGAGATGTTAGCGCAAAAATAAAGGGAAAAAAGTGTTTTTTTTTTTTTTATTTTTTATGTAAATTCTGAAATTTAAAACTAAGAGGGTGTGGGTAAGGGTGAAGTTAGAGACCTTAAATTTTTGCTACGTTCATTTGACGCTATTTTGCAACTTTTTTTCACTACCCTTTGCAACTTTTACAAGAATGTAAAATTGAAACACGCTAGTCTAGAGCTATGGGTCTTCGAAGTGGTGTCATTTTAAAGAAAAAAAACGCACTTTTTTGTCGGTCTCCCTGTACCATTGGCATCCCGATCCAATACAACTTATAACCACGTACCAGTTAAGGGCAAAAATTTGAAATTTTTTTGCAAAATTTTAGTGTTCTTCCTTACATTATCCTAGATATCTCACGAACCATTCAACTTTTGCTTTCAATCTTTTTACTAGAAATACTGCACAGTATGCTTAACATTTTGGCGCAATCCGGATGTCTCCTACATTTTTGGGTAAAAAATTGAAAATTGTTGAAAACGATCTCAGATTTTTAGGAAAATAATTTCAGATCTGTGTATCGGTGCCCCTGGAATGATTAGGATAGGCAAAACATTGTACGTACGTTCAACATGAGTTGCTCTACTTGTGGTGTGAAGAAAATACAAACACCTCGTATATCTAATCTGTGGAAAATCCGACTCTATTGACTGAATTTAGGTAATTTTAGTCGGTGTCGAGCCGAATTAATGTTTTTAGTCTTCCGAGAAAGAAGTAAAATAGAAATCTGCGAATATCGTACCCTGATAAAAATGGTTTTAATGGTGATTTAGGCCCTCAAATTGAACTTTGTCAATACTCTCTTCCTGTTCCTCTTCCTTCATGTATAGATTGATAATCTACGATAGTCTGGTTTTCATTGACAATATGACAAGGAAAATCGAACTGAAAAGAAATCATTGAAAGAATTCTTAGGCATAAATCAACCCAAAAGTGTAATAGTTTTATCAAACTGTTCCAAAAACACATCCAGTTCATAGAAGACGGAAAATACATTAAAATTCATATCTAGGTACATAAGCGAATAATTTTCTAGCAAAAATTGGGTCACCGATTGAAAAATGTCAGCATATTCGGCCAATAGTACAATTTATTGGTTTTCTGTAATATACTATGGTAAATTTCTGAGGTTAAGCTTACGCGAATCGATTAAAACCAAAAAATTCCAGTTAATAAATAAAAAAAAAAAAAAAATGAAAAAAATGAAAAAAAAATTACACTTAATATACTCATATTTTTCCTGTGTAGCTTTTTTTTTTTTTGGAGGTCCGGATGTATGCCATATTGTGCGTGCAAACATCTTTAAGAATTTATCTTTGTTGGCAAACTTCCGTAAAATGAAATAATAAAATATGCGCGTACGCGCCAATAATAATGTCATTCGGTTGTAATGCTAGCCATGCGTTACTAATTTATGGATTCCGATATTAATTTGATAACTGGATAAAATGTCATAGTATATTGACAATTATACTACTAATAATTCATACGAGTATACATATATAGCTACTAGCTAGTGATGATATTACAATTCGGTATGTTTATGAGCATTCTCGTTATTTTAGGTATCTATCTCTCTATCGAATATACCATTACTCGGGACAACATTAACTTGAAAATTTTTAAATAAAAGTTTCACGATAAAAACTCGATGATTTGTGGAAAAAAAATTCATAATAATGAGGATAATTGACGTTCGTTAATGCATGTGGCCAAAATATACATCGGCGATAAGTTGGAGAGATCCATGCATTAGATGTAAATATATTCGATATAATTAACAGGCAACGTGAGGTTAATGTAATTAGCTCATGTAAGCATAAAAATACCCAATAGTTTGTTGTAATCAGTCGATATCAAAAATATAATTGTTCATGTATGATAATTACACGGTGTCGATTTAATCAAACCTAAAATTAACATGCTCGTTTCGTTCAAATTAACTTCATCGTTTGGAAATTACAATAATGCTGTTGCTACTTTGTTAATAATCAAGCCACACAGGTATAGATAGGTAGGTAGGTACCTATATTCGAATGGATAACAGGTTGATAATATAATAATTTTCCTCTATACCATTCTATGAAAACCATTATCATTACCTATTGAACTTCATTTTCATATTGTTTGACCGCAAAAAGAGCATAGCCGGGTAAGAAAGGATGAAACGGACCTTGGCTGGGATTTTCAAAATATCTACTGGAAGTAAGTCGATCCTTACGGTTTAAAAACTCGCTGGTAAAAGTTTTGGTTACCTACCTCACCCCTACTAGTATATTCGTAAATGGCCAAAAATGAGCTGTTGTGCGATCTGAATGTTGAAAGCAATTTTATGATTAATTCTTGTTCTCAGACGTCCACAGAACAAATTTTGCTTGGGTGCTTATTTTTTTCGATCCCCCTCCCTATCAAGAATTCATCTTTCTGTCAGAGAGACACCCCTATCACCTCATATATGGACGGTATTGAAAAATTTCTTAAATAAAATTTGTAGCTCGAAGTGTCAGGAATATTTCGAGTTATGTACAAAATTTCGATCAGACCAGTCCCCGCACCCCTTATTTCCCAAAATTTGAACTTAACTGACGTTCGACCATACTCAGTGGAATAAACGTTGCTCACAATTACACAGAAGATGCATGCATTCGACATTTAGCGGTCATCAATCTGTATCCGCATGGTACCGCTCTCCCCTTACCCCTTTCTCCTTTCACCACAAATGATGATAGACTAGTGTGAGGCTATAGGAGGATAAGCGTAGTGAATTTGCCCTGGTGGAATTTTTTCAACTTTCTAGTCTAATTTGAAGGGGAGTTCATATTCAGGGCTGTGAGAGAGTGCCATGGGATTGAAAAATCGAGTCCCCCAAAAAGGCACATCTAAACTTCCTGGTAAATGTACATAGGTAATTTCAAGTTCCTGACTCAATTACGAGGGGTGTTATGCGAAGAACAAGCTCAAAATATAAGAAAAAACCAAAAAACCACATATTTCAGGCTGTGAGGGAGTGAAATGGGACTGAATCGAGACCCCAAAATACCCATTTAGGGCCTTGTACATACCTAATATCAACTTCATAGCTCAATTTGGAGGGGATTCATGGAAGGGACAGCCCTATTTCAAGACTAAAAAGGGGGAGACCACTATATCTCCCCTTCTAATTGACTTAGGAGGTTGATTTTTAAATATGTTATGTAACTTTTTATTCTCCACTGAACTGACTTAAAAAAAGGGACAATTTTTGAGTTTTTGACCTATAGCACCCCCTCCGCCAAATTGGGGCGTAACTGAATTTTGACCCAAGTTCATTCCTACTTATATATATATATATATTTCGCCACCAAATTGAACCAATTGACCGAATTGGAGCGATTTTGGTCGGTATCAAACGGAGTAAATGATTTTAATGTTCGAAAAAAAAAATAATATATATTTGTCATGGCTAAAAATCGTCTCAGAGGTCCCCTAGGACCCCAAAACGGATTTTGTTGATATTTTCCCGCTCCTCCGGCGTTGCTCGATGGACTGGTTTTCATTGACAATATGACGTAGAAAATCAGGCAAACAATTGACTCAAAAATTAGAAATTTGGAAATGTGTTGCTTACACCCTAATTTTGGATCGCAGAACTCGAATCTTTCATCAGCTCTGATCCATTTCGATTTTTCTGGCTCAAATCACTCAATTGAAAATTCAAATCATCAGTTCTGAGGTGAAAAATTTGTCCGATGAAGAAATTAACTTAAAATTCGTGTTCAGCTTTTAAATTTAGTCCAACTATTTGGAAAAGCGTTAGTCGATTGCGAAGTTTAAAGTACTCGCACAGAGGAACTAACTTCAAATTCGTGTTCATGGGGTCAAATCACCCCGATCTGAACACTTGCTCGTGTTCATTTTCTTCGAATTTTTGAAGAGAAATTTTTGTCTTAATTTGTAAGAGTCTACCTAGTGGCATAACTTTTTCAAAAAAATCAAACAAAAAATCGAAAACTTAAATTTACAAAAAATTATGCTATAAAGTATCAAATTAGGGCTAATTTGACCCATTGAACACGAATTAGTTTTTTTAATGCGAGTGCTTTAGTGACTATTCGGTCTTAAAATTTAGAAATGCGCGTTTCGTAATGAAAAGGTGATCGAAAAAATTTGAAAAAATTTTCGTGGGATAACCCTTGATATGGCCCACCATCCCTGCAAGTTTGAAAAAATTCGATTGAGAATTGTACAATATAAAAATTTATTCACTAAACTCGTATTCTGAACACATTCAGGTCTATATGGGGAGTGTAGATGTGAGATAGAGTACCAAAATTTCTATCAGCGAGTTTTTAGATCATAGGGACCAACTTCCACTAGATAGCTTGATAATCCCAGCCATGGACCAATTCAAGCTTTCTTACCTGGCTATGATGTTTGTAAAAAATTGGTTCTATAGATATCGAATGAATTTCTAATGACGTTACAATTTCATACGCGACAGAAATACCGTACCGAAAACATCTCAGCTTCATGCTTTTAGATTTAATTTTTTTTTTTTTTTTTAATATGTATAAAAACATCTACAACATCCTTGTGGCCGAGGACTTTTTATTGCGCAACTCTCGCGACGCTGAAAGCTGTTAAACTTATATTAAGGGATAGTTAAAATAATAATTGACATTTGCGAACAAACCGAGAATGAAATTGGCTCAAAGCAGCTCACGAAAATTCATATTTGTTCCGGCGACGAAAGCTGACGACACGGTGATGAAGTTAAATAAAAATCTATTACCGAGGACGCTACGACGACCAAAGACCGACGACGAAACGCAGTACGATATCGTTTTACCCAAAATGGCTTTTAATTTGCAGCATCGCATCGCTCGTCGCCAATAAAAATTCCTTTTGAAGGTTCAACTTTGATAAAATGTTTTCTCCGGCGATTATGTTTCATTTATCTACGATGAAAATGTGATGGATGCGACTTTTGAAAATGCTTTTCGCAACGCTAGTTACAGGACAGGCAGCCGTATAGAGTAGATATTAAAATAACACCCGGGTGAATTTTGGCAGCCTTCTTAAAGATCCCTATCGCCGCCGCTCGATAAATATGTAATCGCAAGATTTAGCCAGCGAATTAAATACGCAGACTGTGTAAACTCGCTCGTCGTAGCCTAGACATTATCTAATGTCTACCTACATGTGTAGCCTAGCTCTGCTGATATTTGCATCGGTAATGAAATACCTCTTCAAAACTGGTGAATATTTTAAAACGTACTATTGATAATTCAAACTAAACCCCGGCCAAAATACGAAACCAAGCATAGAATGAATTACTTTCGTGTAACAACCTTTGACAAGCGTGTAACTAAAGTCTAGCTAGCTAGTAAATACCACCTATCTAATGCTAACGATATGTACCTATTTTATATACGTAAGGTAGGTAGGTAGGTAGGTAGGTAGGTATAGGTACATATTGCACCAACTATGTATGGTTCGACCATAGCGACGTTTTTTCTTTTTTTTTTTTTACGCGGCAAATAAAAATTTCAACCGTAAACAAGGCAAAGCAGCGAACAAAAAGTGTAGGTACCGTAAGCAAATAGGTAGTGCAGAATTATTAATAATTTTTTCGTTAAAAACGTGTGGTTTTGCTGCAATGTCTTTTTTCATTAAATATGCATCGGTATTTCTTTACAATTCCGTTATACGAACCGCAGTCGAAACCAATACGAGGTTATACGTAGCAGTGAAACGAAAATGTATATAAAATCTCGCATCGAATAAATTATACATCTTGTTCGGTTTATTTCGAAATACATCCAGATAGTGAATTATTCACCTTGTATTTTTATCAGTTTCACTTTTTCGCACGTTTTCAAATATTAAAAAACACCGGCTAGCTGCTTTTGGCCGTTTTGAATATTTCATATGTAATGGCGATTTTAACGAAATTACTTCGCTAGCGTCGTGTTTCATCGGGTTAAAATTTCATTTCATTGGTAATACAGTCTTAAGTATTAGTGGTGTTGCCGGAGCTCGGTTAACCGGTTAAATAACCGGAGGTTTTTCAAAAAACCAGCTTATCGGTTATAACCGCAGCTTAATTTTTTAATGAGCCAGTTAACCGGTTTCTTTTCACGATACAAAATTTTCATTTTTACGTGAAAATCTTGAATTTACAAAAACACACGAGTCACCCTATTTTTTATTCGTTTCTTTGATTTTTACTACCCTTAATTTTTGTTTGTTATTGTTAGCCTGATTTTGTATGTCATATTGTCAATGAAAACGAGGCTATTACAGTCCATCGAACAACGCCGGATGAGCCGGAGAATATCAACAACATCCGTTTTGGGGTCCTAGGTGACCACTGAAACGATTTTCAGCCATGCCAGATATTTACAATTTTTTTTCGGACATTAAAATCATTTACTCAGCTTTATACCGACCAAAATCGCTTCAATTTGGTCAATCGGCTCAGTTTAGCAGCAGATTAGATATATATAAGTAGAAATGAACTTGAGTTAAAATTCAGTTACTTCCCAATTTGGGGGAGGGGGTGCTAGAGGTCGAAAACTCAAAAATTGTCCCTTTTTAAGTCAATTCAGTGGAGAATAACAAGGTGTATAACGTATCCAAAAATCAACCTGCTAAGTCAATTGAAGAGGAGATATGGGGATTTTCCCCTCTTTTTGACCTTATAAAAGGGCTGCTCCTTACTAACTCCCCCCCCCCAAATTGAACTAGGAAATTGAAATGAGGTATGTGCATTTATTAGGGGCCCTAAATGGGTCTTTTGGGGGTCTCGACTTTTAAGTCCCATTTCGCCCCCTCACAGTCTGAAATATGTGGTTTTTTGGTCGTTTTTTCTTATATTTTGAGCTTGTTCCTCGCATAACACCCCTCCTAATTGAGTCAGAAACTTGAAATTACCTATGCACATTTACTAGGGAGCCTAGATGTGCCTTTTGGGGTACTCGACTTTTCAGCCCCATAGCGCCCCCTCACAGCCCTAAAATATGTGGTTTTTTGGTAGATTTTTATAATTTTTAGAGTTTGTTCGTCGCATAACTCCCCTCCAAATTGGACCAGGAAGTTGAAATTAGGTATGTCCCGTCTGTACCGACCCATAATGTGTCTTTTTGGGAGTCTCGTCTTTTTAGCCACATAGTACCCTTCTTACCCGCAATGCTGATGTTACGAAAATCAGCGTAAAAAGTATCGCAAAGAGACCTTTTTTTTAATCCAAGTTTGTGATAGGTACCTGCTTTTGAGCATAGCTATGCTCCAATTTGGAGGAGGAGGTGTTGAGAGGTCAGAAACGCAAAAATTGTTCCTTTTTAAGCCAATTGATAAAGAATCAAAAGTTGTATGACATTGGACGGAAGATATGGAGGGGAGGTTATCCCTTTTTAACCTTGAAAAAGGCCTTTACATCCCCTACCTCCCCACCAAAATGAGCCAGGAAGTTGAAATATGATATTTACATTTAGTCAGTACTCTAGTTGTTTTTGATAGGGTTTTCTCATGTTTTGAATTTGTTCCTCTCATAACTCCCCTCCAAATTGAGCTAGAAACTTAGAATTAAGCATGTACATCTAATCGGCTCCTAGATGTGCCTTTTTGAGGTCTCGACTTTTCAAACCCATTTCATCTCTTCACAGCCTGAAATATGTGGTTTTTGCTCTTTTTTTTCTTATTTTTTAAGTTTGTTCCTCGCATAACTCTCCTCCAAATTGAGCCAAGAACTTGAAATTAGCTATGTACATTTAGTAGGGGCTGTAGATATGCCTCACCGGCTAACTGGTTCATCCCCGATTATGTTCATAAAAAAAAACAGTTTACTGCGGTTATGTTTTCTGAAAATAAACCTGTTTCCTACACCTCTACTAGGTATGTACTTATTTACTTACCTACCTAACTTATATATCTGATGCCCAAAACCCAGTTCAGCGTATTATTTACTAGTTTCGCTAATGTATCAATAGTATAAGAATTTTTATTCAATAAAAAGTTTGAATTTTCAACGATAAATGGAGGGGAGGTGGTATAAATTTCACGTGGTGTGAATGGAAAGGAGAAAGGTTTTAGGTGGTTTAATCATCCCATCGTTGAGCCATTACACCGCGTAAAAATTCGGATTAATACATTTCTACTTGCTGTATCTTGAGGTAATTTATATTTTGTAAAATGATGAATTTTCGAGTAATAATTAATTCTTTATGTTTCTTTGTTTCAGGTGAGTTTTGAATTTTCGCTATAAAATGTAGAAAATGTTGAAAATACACGTAGGTGAGCAAAAAATAAATTTTATTCATACATATATAGGAAATAATTTGCTATCAATTGATAGTATTGTCTTCAAAGTCGATAGTATACCATAGAAATGGAAATGAAGGCAATCGAATTTTTGAACTATCCACTCTACTGGATTATTTAACAGATTTCATTGAGTGTAGATATGAATTAGCGCTTTATTATGCTTTGTTTAGTCAGTATTTCCAAAGAAAAGATGTAGATAAGATTTATTTGACTTAAGGTAATTTGTCAACAGTTGATAACTTGTTAGTAGTTGATAATTTTGTCTTAGCAGTTGATTTGTGAGACAATCATGATATCGATGAAAAACATCACTGGTATTTTGGATACCCTATTCAATTTAGAGTAGAATACCGACATTTTTGAACCCAGCTATGAGTTGATAATTTTTTTACACTCACTTGACTAAACAGAAGCCAAAAATTTCTGTATTTTTAGTACAAACCTAAATATTTTTGTTAAGCATTCGAGTTGAAATTTATTTTTTTCATAATTTTCGCAGAATACATAGCAAAATAATTCCTATGTCAAAATTATGTGCATATGTGGGATAATCTACAAAAAATTTTTCAAATGTCTGAGTTCAGTTGGAGGGGAGGAAAAAGGGTTATGAACTACTGGCACTCGAGAGCATACGCCGTGTTTTAGAGCCAACAGCGAATTTTCATCAATAATAATTCTTTTTTCTATGGATTTTCAAAGTGAGTGGTAGATTTGGGTGTAGATGAAATTTTGAGAATAGCATATTTCAACCCCTTCAATTGTTGTTGGTAGGCTAATCACTATGCATGTAAGTCTCATGGGTTGACCTATCTCTAGTTTAAGGATACTGAGGTGAATGTGGAACACCTGGTACAATAAATTACAATTTTCCTAGATGGAGCAGGGTGTGTTGCATAATTAACATTATATACAGGTAATGGCTGAGAGGAAAGAAATGAAAGTAATTTGGATGATATCAAAGAACTGCAATACTTACTTACAAAAAATAAAGTAAAAGAGTTTGAACACCACGAGGTATTGGAACAACATAATTTCAAACGTACTCGTATCATATCGCGTTGGTATTTATTATGTATTTACGTTAAATAAACATTTCTATTACTATATTTATAATAGGATATATAGAAGCTCAATGCTCGCTATTACGTTACTTTTGCGATAATATTCGGTATATGTATTTATTTGTGAGAATACCTAGAACTTTTGAAAAGCTGTCAAATTTCCTCATATATTAATGTTGAATTTCTATTTACCCAGTAATTGCATGATTTTATGTATAGAATATTTCTATGCATAAACTGCGTGCATTAAAGTACACGTGTAATACTATTTGAAGAAATGAAAAAAAAAAAAAAAAAAACAGATTTTATATTATAATGTTCATTACCTGTGACATTTTTGTCACATAGATTTGTGACTCTTTTCAGATAGAAAATGCGATTAATTTCTTTGGTGTACAAATATCTATATTTTGTAATTCTTATACATACAGGTGTTTTGGGATACAAGTAAGGGATTTCAGCCACTGAGCTGACAACACATACCAAGTCTATGTACATATTGTATGTTTGCCCAAGTTCTGAGCCGCAGGGGCTGATTTATACCAATTCAGAGCTTGAGAACAAATTGATAAGAGATTTGGAATTTATTTGAGGGAAAACAGAGTGTCATTCAGGTTACAATGATGTAGTTAATTTTTGTATAAGCGGAGACGGGAAGTAAGCAGTTGATAAAGTAATGAGAAAAACGTCTACCAAAATCTTCAATTTTTATCATTTGTGTTGAGTTATTAAAAAATTTTCCCAGTGTGAAAATGGTTGATAGAATTTTCTCACGGTACTCCCTGTCTGTCGTAAGAGGCGGCTAAAAGAGAAACTGGGGGAATTCCTACCTCACCTCTGGTTCGTAGAAACTCTTTTGATGTAGATGGATGAAATTAGTGAGACTCATTGAAACACAAGAGGTGAGTTTCACGGAGGCGTCGCGGTCATTGTGGATGGATGATACAAAAATTTTGTCTTTTTTTAAAAATTAGGCACAAAGGGGTTGAGCACAAATGAAATGATTGTGTGCACAAACGTGCACAAACAAAGCACAAACGATTTTTACTACTTCCTCCTCCTCCCCACTCCTCCCCAAACCCTTATAGACGGAATTGGAGACGTGGAGTCTTGCACAGACCTGCACAAACAAAGCACAAACGATTAGTACCACTTCTTCCCCGCCTCCCTCTAACCCTGCAAGGACAAGGCTGATGACATGGAGCCTTGCACAAACATGTACAAACAAAGCACAAACGATTACTATCACTTCTCTCCCCCCCCCGCCACCGATTTTGAATAATTTAACAAAAATTATGAAAATTGAAGGTTTTGGTACACTATTTTCTTATTATTTTAACGACTGCTCGCTTCCCGACTTTTCTATTACTAGAACTAACTACACCATTGTAATCTAGATAAAATTCCCTTTTTTCTCAACTAAATTTTAAATCTCTACCTATTTTGGTTCTCGATCTGCATTCATTTGAAATACTTACACGAAATTGAAAAAAAAAATGGCCTGTGCAGCTCAAAAGCAAGGCAAATTCACATACATAAACCCTGTATGTGTTGTCTAATCACTGGCTAGAATCCCTTACTTCTATTCTGAAACACCCTGTATAAGTATTATTTGTATCAGAAAGTACTTCATTGTGATTGAAAATTGAATTTTTCATGCTAATGCCTAAAATACTTAGTTCATTTTAATAGAAAATTCGAGATATCATATGAAGTTTAACATAAAATAAAAATAAAGTAAACTAAACACCATGCGAAAAATTCAGGGTAATTCTTAAGACAATGAAAATTTCATACTTCGCTTCAGCTTTTATGCTCACAATAGTATTAAATATGGTAATTTAATCGAGTTGCCGTGATAAAAAAAAAAAAAAGAAAAACCGATAGTTTGGCAACGAATGCGGACTACTCTAAAATGTTCACATTGCACAACTACGTATATATAGTACGTACATAAAACTACATTAATGGTACTTAGTTATCACCATCAAAGTACCTAAAGCCTATCATCTTTGAACCATATAATTATTTTTAAAAAAAGGGTGAAGAGAGGGGGAAAATTGGTTAATTAAATTCTTTAATATGCACGCCAAAGTTTGGGATTTTAATGAAAAAATGTTTTACATTCAATGTTGTTTACTAGCTTCATGTACGTATTTTGCTGCATAAATACGAAGATTAAAGTAATAAATTATTTATAAAGGAAAAATGTAATCGAAGAAACAAATTTATTTAAAAAGTTTTAAATTTAAGATGTTCGCCCTTGCAATGAATATTAAAACAGATTTATTAAAATGATCTCCCATAATTTAGATAAAATTTTTCCTCATTTTGTCTTTTTTGACCTTTTCTTTTTTTTCTCTTTCTCTCTCTCTCTCTCTCTCTCTCTCTCTCTCTTTCTCTCTTTCTTTCTAGTCCCCGGTAATTGGCGATAGTAATCGCAAGACTTTGAATAATTAAGAAATTGATTAATTACTTAAAAGAATAATTATGTTAATGTCGCAAACTGGGTCATAAAAACTTGCCAACATTATTATTAACTGAATTTTTCTTATCGTGAAATCAAACCTCGGTGTAATATTCCAAATACTGTGCTTGTGAAGTATTTAAGCAATGTACCACCATCGTCTCTTTGTCGTACTTATATGTTTGATTATCATTTTGAAAATGAAATGTCATTCCTTTAAAATCCAAGTCTAATGTCTGTCGAGTAGTTTGAAAGTGAGATTTTGATAAAGATTAAACAAAATCGTGGAAAATAAGAAATGGCTTATCTACACAAGTTATTCTGCTTTTAATAAAGTCGAGTCGCCGTATTTCTCAATAATTTGAAGAAAATCAAATTAAGCAAAATCTTTTCATTATAAACTGTCTTTCATGACCAAACTATTTACTGCTGAAACCTATAGTGAGCATATTTTTTGTACGATTGCGTATGAATTGAATTCATCGTGCTAAATAATCCGATATCATATTTCTAGTATATTTTTATTTTTCAAAAATTAGTTCTTCTTACGCTCATCGTAGCCTATGATGGTAATTAAAGCTCGAAAGTTCTATCAAATGAGTCATCAGGGTGGAAAACGTCGTCGTCGTTGTCGTCGTCTGCTTTTTTGTGATAAAATGTTTCTAAACAGCTTAGGTACGGTACGAATTGTTGTGGAAACGTTTTCAAGTAAATTCGTTTGCTTCGAATAGACAAATGATTGAAAAATTTACTAGGGTACTGGGGGTAATTGTTCGCATTTTTTATTCCTTTCTTCTCTTCAAAGTGGATCACTTTAACTTGTTACCCAATCGAATACTTTTTTTTTGTCAATAAAACTGCGTGTGTTTTTTTTCATCCCTTATAGTCTGTGTAAGTATCGTTAAATAAGGTAAATTTTTTCTCAGCCGGAATTTGTTATTCTGAACGATAAAGGACAGCAGTTTATAAGTTGTTGTAGCGAAATTTTATTGTACAAAATTCTTTGAAACTAACCTATCGAATACCTTGGGACAAAATGAAAGGAAAAATCCAACACATGTCCGAATGAATTTATTTTTATAACATTCATGTAGGTACCATCGAAAAGAAAAAATAAAGGAGAAAAAAAGACGCTTACTCACGTATTTACCATTTTTCTCGCCCAAGATGAGTACATTCGACCAGAATAACACGTTGGTTTTTTTTTTTTTTTTAACGCTGTGCTGGTCGATGCTATACTGGTATCTGGAAGAGTAACTTTTCGCAATTTAGTAATGGCGAAGAAAAAAAAATTATCAAGTATCGAATTTTTATAACTTTGATCTCTACAAGAAAGAAATAATATTTTCATACTTTCTTTATACAAACACTTGGGAAAATTTTTTATATTTTCGCGCAGAAAAGTTTCGAGTTCTCTTAAGAAATACAAACAAGTACATGAAATTTTTCTGACTGTTTAAGTACTCTTAAACTGACTACGCGTTTTTACTTTTTATTTGTTGTTGATATTGTATTTGAGTCTTGTAACATGTGTATTTTTCCTGTTCGTGGCTGTTGTGTATACATCGCAATCGACCTAGCAATCTAGCATTCATAGCATTGTTCAAATAATACGTGTTTGAATGAGATTAAGAAGAGTATGAGTGAAATTCGAGGCGATAGTGATATTATACCGATATATACGCATGTGTAGGTGGATAGGTGGTAGGCATATCTTTACTTTCATGTACAGGTGATAGATATAAAGCATGGTTTTCAATGTTTGGGGAGGGGGGGGGTTATTCAAAATTGTAATACAGATTTTGTAACTGTTGAAATTCCAGACTATGAAATATTATCCTTTCAATTAGGCTGATAGGATTTGAAGATAAATTCTTATTCTAAGAGAGTGGTATCGGAAAGTTGATAAATACCTACCCAACTCATAAGTACTAAAAATTTTGAATTTCTCTCCTCACCCTGGAAAGTCTTGACATCGTTTTCTAAGTATTGTCTTCAACCTCCTTCCGGAGGGCTTCCATTGCCTCGATACAGTGTACTCTGGGAAGTTCGTACACTTTGCTGAATGTATGCAGTTGTTGATCATGTGAGTACGAATTTGTCTCAAAGGCTGAAAAAATCATCAAAATTGAGCAATGAAAAAATGTTGAAAAACGGATGAAAATTGACCTAAAACATGAAAAAAATTATTGAAAATCATCAAAAATTTTGAAAAAAGTTGATGAAAATTTATTAAAAGTGCAAAAAAATTGATCACAAATCTTAAATAAATGTCGAAAATCATCAAAAAGCTTGGAAAAATTTGATGAAAATTTGTAAAAAGAGCAAAATATTGATCTCAAATGAAGAAGAAATGCTGAAAAATAGTTTAAAATCATCGAAAATTTGGTAAAAATGTGAACTAAATTGAATAAAAAATAGAAAAAATTAATTATGAAACAACGTTAAAAATCATAGATAATTGGAGAAAACTTGGCAAAAATGAGTGAAAATTGACGTAAATCACGAAAAAAATCGTAGAAAATTGGGCCAAAAGTTGACAAAAATGGATAAAAAGCGGAGAAAATTGATCAAAATTTGTAGAAAAAATAATGAAATGAACATTTGAACACAAAATACAAAAATTAATCCTTATTTTTTTGCTCTTCAATTTTTTCGTCAATCATAATCCTACTGCTGACGGTTCAGATCTGTCAACACTTGATCATTTGAAGTTGATAGTCAACTGTGAACTATAAAGAGATGTCCGCCAATAGTGGACCATAAACAGTTGACCATCAATGCCAAGAACACCAACATCCAGGCCATCAAAATCTGAATAATCTGGATTTTGATTGGCCAGATTTTGATGGTCCACTGTTGATGGTCAATTATAGAATGCGCTATTAAACATCTTTCGATGTAGATTATCTTTATTTATGAAAAAAAAACCTCAGAATTATGAAATGGATTTAAGGTCAAGGTCCGCTGTTTTGAAGAGTTAACTTCAAGCATTTCTAATTATACTGAACATTCCAACTTAAAATCATAGGATCAACCCTTCATAAAATAAGTCCACTGATGTCTTCCCGGGGTATAAAACCTGTCCACTGATGTTAGTACAGTAATGACGTCAGACTGTTGACGGTCTATTAATGTCATCTAAGGATACCGCTCAATTGTTGACGATTTTTCTAGAATGCGCTATTAAACATTTTCCAATGTTAACTGTTGCCAACATCACATTTTAACGCTAAATGTCCCTTTTTTAATACAAAAGTTATCAACATCGAATGATATTTAATAGCGCATTCTACAAAAGTCCGTCAATAGTTGACCATCAACAACTGACCATCAAAATCAGGACAGTCAAAATCTGACTTGTAATTAAATGACCTGAATTTTGATGGTCTGAATGTTGATAGTCTTAACATTGATGGTCAACTGTTCTGGGATGTTAACATTTTGGTCACCAACAGTTGAAGTATGTTTGACCCAAAAGTTGGCCTCGATTCTGGACTCATTTTGTGATTTTAAGATGTAATGTTGAGAAAAGTTGATTAACCTTGATCCTGGTTGATTCTATGATTCTAAGTTGAAATGTTGAGCAAAAATGAAATCTTCGATGTTGACCCGTCAACAGTTGACCTTGACTTTGCATTGATTTCATGATTTAAAGTTGAAATGTTGAAGAAAATTGAGTGACCTTGACCTGGTTGATTTTATGATTTCAAGTTAAAATGCTTGGTAGGTGACGGAAATTATTTGTTGAGAAACAGTGAGTATAAAAGTGAAATTTATACCAACAGCATAAAAAGTATCAGAACTTACATTCTTTCAACATTTACTCGAGTACTATGTTGTTAAATAAAACAGGTTACCTAAAAGTTCACTTTGTAAAATTCTTTGAAAAATTTGATGGAAAATCATTGTGATCGGTAACATTGAAAAAAAGCTTTTCACAAAAATATAACGATTTTTTTGAACATTTTCACAAAATGACACCCCCTCCCTCTGGCCTCAGATGTATCGATGTCAAAGAAAATGGACGCGTTTTCGCGTGTACATAAGGTGGGGCGGGAAAAGAAACATACCTCTAATTTTGACCAATTTCGCTGATAATACTTATTTTGAGTGGGGAAGACACTGTATAAAATTTGAGACCGATATTTCAAAAAAGGCGGGAGCAACACAGGTAATTTTTGAAAAAAATGAATTTTTTCTGAATTTTGGCTTACTTAACTCTTCTTGAAACTTTGTACGCAATATCTAAAAGGTGCTATTTGAGTTCCTACGTCTCCTTGGCCCATTGACAGCTCGATTGGATGCCACTTTTAGGTTTCAAAATGAGCTTTATGAAATTTTCTATAGAGGGAAGTGCGTGTACTACGATGCACCGATTTTTATGAAACTTAGGTAGTTAAAAAAAGCATTACGAAACCCCTCCAAATTTAAATTTTCACCTTTCTAAATTAATTTTTTGATGTATTATGAATTTTTAAAGATTTGTTTGTAATTCGGGTACAAAATGTTATGCTGTAGGAAAAATCTTAGAAAATTCGTAAAAAATCGTAAAAACAACTTAGAAAGCTGCAAATTTGAATTTGAGGCGTTTTTGACTCGCTCTTTCCAACTATCTAATAAATTCGATTTTCGCGATCTGCGAACTTTCATAGCTCATTTCAAACCCCAACAGTGGTATCCAATCGAGCTGTCATTAGGTCAAAGGGACGTAGTAACTCAAATAACTCTTGATGTGAAATTTTTGCTATATATTTATTCCATCGCGTTTCATTGATATTGTATTGATTTGCCTTACTGCACATTCGTCAATTCAGATCAAAAATTACGTGCGTCAGAAAAAAGTGAATGAGAAATCAATTTCTTTAGTAGTTTCTAAGAATGTTTTGTACGTGTAGTGTGGTGTGTATCAATTTTTATTATTACCAGATCAATACATACCTACAAATAGATGTGAAATTTGCCCCTATTCATACTTATCTTTAAGTCCAACTCACCTATAAGCTCACCAGTATAGAGAAACTAGTACCATATCTTATTTTCTACATATTAATTCAACTCGGTACTTACTGGTACCTGTACATGCTTACGATCCCACGACGCTGAATAAAATTATAAAACTGTACCAATAAGTGAAGCTTACAACACGAAACATTATTTCATGAGCTTTAAGTTGCCATTTGGAACATTTGCTTACACGAAGCTACTACATGGGACTTTACTCAAAAACCGGACGACTAATGTTCTTTTAATTCGTTGATATTTTCATCGCTCAGCTAGAATTTATTATTCTGTCGAAACTTTTGAAACACGTTAGATGTTTTAAGGTGCGTTTGAATATACCTACTTCTACTTGCTGCATATACTACCGACTTGTATATTTTTGTATTCTATTTAAATAGCAAAAATGGCACCTACTCTGATATAATTCGAGGTAGATATTTGATACAACTTTTATACGTAGCATGCTTGTATTCGAATTTTACCTATTTACTCACAAACGGGGTCAAAGTTTTATATGTAGTGTTTGTGTGTGTGTATGTGTATTTCAAATTGATATGTCGTTTTGGTATTTTTGCCAACATTTTATTTTTGTACAAAAATATGCATACAGCACGTGAAAAGGTACGATATGTATAGGTAGAGGTACGATGACGAGAATGAAAAGTTAGTTCAAGTGTCTAAATGATAAGAAATACGAGAGGCGTAGTCTTGGTATAGGTATAGATAGATATACCAACGTGCGTAGGTAATATGGTTTTCATATTTTACTTATGCATAATACGTATACGAGTAGGTAAGGTATATGTACCTATTATGTAGTTATAGGTACCTCTACCTACGTACAACATTCATTCTCTATTACATAGGTACATACTTATTGTTGTATTCGTTGGGTATTATATTGTATAAATACAGCGACTGGAGTATGATTAAAAGTAGTCTCTCTTAAGAGTATAATTGATTTTCTACTACAATACAAGAGACTCTTTCAAACTTGGGATTTAGCAAGTTACCCGAAACACAGTAGCATTTCTTCGTCGCTTGACAAAATGTTTCGCTTAATGCAATCGATAGTTGATTTGGAATCCGTCGGTATTGTAAGCTGAGCGAAATATTGGTTGCAGTATGCGGAATAGTTAGGGTTTTCGTGGCCCCAGGTGGAAAGTTTTCATTCAGTTCAATCTTACGTTCGCCATCTAATCCATATTCCATGAAAAAGTCGACCACGTAATGCGCGCTGTTGTTCACAAACACGAAACCGTCATCAATTGCAGTATCAAAAGTACACGTTTCTTGTTCTTGATTAGCGAATACGACACCTATTAACACGACGACGATGACGACGACGATAATATTAGCGACGAACGTTATTATAAGTTTCATTTTAATCTACAGCGGCTTTCATTGTTCATTTAAAACATACTCGTATTATATACAATACCATCTCGTAAACAAGACTTAATTAGATATTAAACTTGAACTGTGGGTAATGGTATTTTTATGACTTTTTAATGTATTAAACTCGTGCAATGCTCAAAGGTTATCATCGATCATTTACGTGATTTACTTTCATTTTCGACGCTAATTTCGTAAAATGTACCACCATATATACGAGTAAAATCATACCACAGTACCGGGTACTATCGGGGTCGATTATTATCTTTTAGCCGCGTATATTACATGTGTATGCGCAGATATAGAAATAATGATAGCGACGACTACATTATTTTGAAAAAAAAAAAAGAAATTTTTATCATATTTGCGTTGGTTAAATCAAATACTGACCTACCCGAGTGTTCCCAAATTAGCATAAAAACGTTTTATTTTTTATTTGGGCGGCCAATAAGTTGAATTATACTTTTCGCCGGAAACTGAGCAAAGATTAGCTCGCTTGTACCTGAAATCACGTACACATTTTATTATACTTTCCACTCCCTTAGTTAGGGAATTTTCTCAGCGAGGGTAGTAAACTAGAGAAAAGTTAATTACCCTGCTCACCTTCCCAATGAGACAAAAATTACATGTTTTATTACGAAATTTTAAATTATAATTTTCTGCAGTTCTACCGTTAAACATTTAAAAAAAAAATGTAACAAATGTTATTCTATTTTTCTGTTTATTCGAGAACGAAAAATTTCCAGAAATATTCAACTGCAATAAACGGCGAGGTCAGAATTTCATATTTTGAGGTTCTAAATTTTCTCGGAAGGGCGAGTGAGACATGCAATTTTTTCAAGGATGTAAGTGTAATATCCGAAATGCAATTTGTCCACATCTTAATGTGGAGATTCAAAATATTAGCATGCCTGAGTGAAATGAAGGCTAAATTTTTAAAAATAGGGATTTTTCATCGTGAAACCGACGATTTTTCGAAATCTTGACTTGATTTCACTGAATGAGTTAAAAAAAGGGCTTAGATACTTGGTGCTCTTTGCACTCAAAGAGTAAAGATCAAAATAATGTAAGTTCTGGTGCTTTTTACGTCGCAGGTATAAATTTACCTGTTATATTCACTGTTTCTCAATAAATAAATATCATCACACCTTCTCAATATTTCTACTCGAGACTATAAAATCAACTTGAGTCAAGGTCAACTGTTGATGGGTCGACTGATGACAACATTTCAATTCAAAATCATAAAATTCATCCCTGTTCGAAATCAACTTTCTTTAATTTTCTTCAACATGTCATCTTAAAATCATAAAATCAATTCAGGGCCGGGATCAACTAGGGTATTCCCAGATAATAATGGTGACATGCCGTTGATCTCAGATTTTCAAAATTCTCACAAAACATCATTCAAATCAAATTGGTCTCAAGTCGCCTAAAATCGACCGTCTGCCATCCTTTAATACACTCAAGTGGGTAAGGCCAACACGAACGTGTTCTCTATGCCTATAGAATCAGGATGGTTTCCAGGGAGATCTTTTTACTGAGCTTTCGCGTAGTAGTTGCCCGTTGCTTTCTACGCTATCTACAGGTAACTCACCGCATCACTAGCTGGGTTTTTACAACCCTCAGTTCAGCAATGGGCCACGAGTAGACGCTCAAACCAGTTACAAGCTGTTCGATTCTGATAATAGATGGCGTGCTGTGTAATTATCTGTGTTGTAACTGATATTGCCCAAAACTTAAGCATGTAATAGTTGTTAAATGCATGCAATGCATCGTTTAGTGATCCCCGGTTTAACCACTATACCATAACTGTTGGTGGGTCAATTTTAAACGTTCTTTTGATTTTTCTCCGCATTTCAACTTGAATTCATAAAATCAATCTTTCATAACATTCAACTATTTTATCAAAAAGATCATAGTTTCGAATTCCTCTATGGGTAAAATGTACGTGTAATGCATTGCGTGCATTTAAAAACTATTACACACTTATGTTCCAAGCACTACCACTTACAACAGAGATAACTAAACAGCACGTTGTCTATTATCAGAATCAAAATGCTTGTAACTGGTTTGAGCGCCTACTCGTGGCCCACTGCTGAACACAGGGTTGTAAAAACCTGGCTAGCGATGCAGTGAGTTACCTGTAGATAGCGTAGAAAGCAACGGAAAACTACTACGTAAAAGCTCAATGAAAAGGCCTCCCTAGAAACCATCCTGATACTATAGGCATAGAGAACACGTTTATGTTCGCCTTATACATTTGGGTATATCAGAGGATGGCAGATGGTCGATTCCAGGTGACTTGAACCCTATTGATTGAATCGAATTGTTAACAATCAAGTTAATCCATCAAAATCTGAACAATCTGGATTTTTATAGTCCAGATTTTGATAGTATAGTCAACTGTTGATGGTCGACTGGTGTCTGTCCAATGTTGACGGACTTTTGTAAAATGCGCTAACACCTTTTTTGTGTTCATAAATTTTTCTAGCAGGAGGGCTCTTGATGTGAACTCCTACGTACAATATGCTAAAGAAGTGTTGGTTGCCTACCTAATACGTACTGGGATGGGCCGAATATGGAGGACAAACATTGACAAAATGCGTTTTTTGGTCCTAGAAGACCATTACGATCATTTTTGATCATGTCTGATATCAACGTCGAAAGATGTTTATTAGAGCATTCTACAAAAGTCTGACAACAGTTGACCATGGACCATCAACAGCGTGATGTCATCACTGGACTGACACCGAATAGATGGCCTAGAATGACATCTGTGGACTTATTTTATGATTTCAAGTTGAAATGTGGAAGAAAATTGGAAATATTTGAAGTTAGCCCATTAACATTTCAGCTTGGCTCTGAATTGATTTTAAGATTTCAAGTTGAAATGTCGAAAAAATTAGCCGACGTTGACCCCGGTTGATTTCACGATTCTAAGTTGAAACGTTCAAGAAAATTAAAGATCTTTAAAGTTCACCCATAAACCGTTGACCTTGACTCTGGATTAATTTTATGATTTTAAGTCGAAATGTCGCCATGAGTTGTCTCATCAACAATTCACCTTGATCCTTCATAGATTTTGAGATTTCAAGTTAAAATGTTGAGGAAAATTAGTTGACCTTTGATCGTGATTGATTTTATGAATTAGAATTTAAATGTTGTGGAAAATGAAAGATGTTTAAAGTTGACCCAAAAACAGTTGATCTTAGCTCCAGATTGATGTTATGATTTTAAGTCGAAATGCAGTCATCAGTTGTCCCATCAACATTTGACCTTGATGCTGTATTGACTTTGAGATTTCAAGTTGAAATGTTGTGTAAAATTAGTTGACCTTGACTCTGAGTTGATTTCATGATTTCGAGTCGAAATGTTTAGGAAAATTAGTTGTTGATTTTAATCCTCGTTGATTCTATGATTTCAAAAGTTTAAATGTTGAGGAAAATGAAAGATGTTTAATAGCACATTCTACAGTTGACCCGTCATTGGTTTGCTCGCCAAGAGTAGACTTTGACCCGGGTTGATTTTATGATTTCAAGTTGAAATGTTAAGGAATTGTGACGAGAATTATTTGTTGAAAAACAATGAATGTAAGAGTTATGAATTTATACCGACAACGTAAAAAGTATCAAAGCTTACAAGTATTTATTTTTATTTCATTTTTTTTCGAAACTAAAAATCCTTTACTAAGCTCTATCTCGACCAAAATCGATGAAATTTAGGAAATAGACTTAGATTGGAAATGGATTTAATATTCTGAAGTGCGGATGACTTCGGATCAAAATTCAGTTTTGCCCCAATTTAGGAAACAGAGTGCTGGGAGGCAAAAATTGTAAAAAATGTTATTTCTTAAACCAATCGATAGCCAACCCAATGTTGTATAACATATCCAAAGATCCGCTTCGTAGGTGAATTAGGAGGGGAGATATGAAGGTTTTTCTCATTTTTGATCTAGAAAAAAAGGCTGTTCATGCTTTATCTCCTCTTCTAATACAGCTAGAACGTTGAAAAAATTGAGTGGGAAAACTGAAATTTTTACCACATCATTTTTAAGTCATTTTGTAACTATCCCGATCCCACCATTTGCGTAGTTCTAAAAAAGCAAAATTGGATCCCCCCTTCCACAGTACCTCTACCCTGGAAAGCTGTCTCAGAAATTGAGAACCTTGTTTTGGGCGATTTTTATTAATATGCTCAAAATGTTAGTGAGGTTTTCACTTTTTCTGTGTACTTTTTTGAGGGATATGAATTTATAAAAAGTAATCGATAGGGCTAAATGGTATGTCCGAGCAAAACGACGGCGAAATTTTGAAAAAACGGACTTTTTTAATGATCAAAAAGTGCATTTTCAAAAGTTAAACAAAAAGAGTATAAATGTAAGAATGAGAGGTCCCCTACTGGCTACGCTTCTCTACGTTTTTATGTGTTAATTGAGTTGAAATGGTGTTTAGCTTATGAAAAAGTACCTAAAAGCTCTTTCAGAAATAAAGAATGATGGATCAGGGAATATTTCTTTTTTTGCAATTATATGTATCAGTTCGCACGGAATAAAGAACATTGCGTGCAATTGGTCTTCGGATGGGTAATTAAAATGAAGATAATTCTTTCAATTACAAACGTAATCTTAATTTCTATTTGACATTTTTACCCTTGAATTTTACCATTTTCATCTCTGAGAGCTTCCTTCATACCCTTAATCATAGGACGAATTTTATGTCATCTTCACCTCGCTCGCTGCTCAATGTGGAGTAATTCTTTCATTTTTGAAAATCTTTCAATTTAAGAGACTTCATCCGAGCAATATTTTGACTTCCCTTATTTTCTAACTTTGATATTGTCAAGTAGTCTACAAAAAATGTTCAAGTATCGTGTATTTCGTCGAAAATTTCTTAAATTTCGATATAAGTGTACTATGCTTTTTGTCCATTTTGTGTAAAAACGAAAATCAGTCTTCTCATTGCTTTTTAGGTACACGTTGAATAATAAGTATACGCGTGGAAATGAGCAGTCTTAAGTATAATAGGTGAAGATAAGATGATAAATAACGATATTATACCCACTCAGTCAATCTTGTAATGTATCCTAATGTGCTTCTCGATTGAACTGCTTCCAATTAAATTTTGCTTTTGTTGCAGGTAAGTGGAATTATAAGCTTAGAGCAGTTGAAAGGTCTCTAATACGAGTAAGAATTTTTTTCCTTTTTTAATGTATTTATATGCGATGCCTATGTAAGATGGTTCTAAAGTAAACTTGAAAATTTTCAAGTCATTTTACACTTCGTAGAAGCAGGCAACATTATGATTAAATTTATCCCTCAAATTATTTTGGTTCAAATCAAGAACACGAAATGAAATTCGTTTCAAGACTCAAGAGTCATTCCGCGGTGACACTTGAAGTACAGTCGTGGTTTTGATCAAAAATAAAATCTCGTATGAGAGATGAATTTGGTTGAACTATTCTGAAATTATGCTGAGCGGATTTTTTTTCAAAGTAACAACCTTATTGTATTGTGTTAATTGGATCCGCGCATAAAACGTTGAAAAGAACTGTATTCGCGTAAATTCGTATATAGCCGTGTACTTATATCTCTCACACGAATACCTACGTACAAACAAAACAAAAAAAAAAAAACACGATAAAATGTAGCTTTTGTCTTGAAAGTGTTGTTCGTTTGTAGCGTGCCAAACGTATTGAAAGTTTTTAGGAAATTTCTGTCCGTATAAATGTTTGACAACAAGAATACTTCATCGCTTTCCGACGAGTACATTCACTTTGGTTAATGAAAGTTTGAAAACTATGGAAAGATTAAAGATTAAAAAAGATTGATGGTGCGCGCGGTTCAACTGCAGGCGCGCTAAACCGCGGGGAAGTACTATAATGATGGATGTTTTTATTTTTGTTTCTTTCGCTATACATATTCGATTATAAAAAGATTTACGTTATCAGCTGAGATTATATTATCGAAACGTCGATATTGTTTTTCGCTTTTTGACGTAATACGTACGTCTAGCTCTACCATTGGTTTCATTTTAATTTGGTCAAGTTTTTCAATTTCAAAATTAATTTATCGCTTGGAGATTTCGCTACTGTGAAAATGGACAAAATTTAGTTTCGCGTGCCAAACAACTCTTATTTGTACAGAAGACTTTTCGTAATACCATCGAAGGACAATGATATTAATTTTATATAAAAATTTTCAAGATTAAGAAATTACTGCGCATCGGTATATTTAGAATTAAATAGGAAGGATTCAGAGACGGAGGCAGATCAATTCTTTGCTTCTGAGTCTTAATTCTTGTGACATAAAGAAGATGAGTGAATTGTCCATTCATGGATTGAAAAAAAAAGAGCACTCTATCATGTGAGATGTATTTTCTTCATCAATTGGTGGAGGTATAGGTAGATGTTGCCTAGTAGTGAATAATAGAAAATCCCAGAAAGCATATCTAGGACCCTCATTTAGTTTACATTCTAATTTCAACGTCTCAAATAAATTTGTAATAGAGATATGTCTGGAACAAACTCAGACCATAAGAAAAAATTGAGCAAAAAATCAATTTTTCGAGATTATGAGGAGGAGCGATAGGCATGATATGCCAGGAACAATCATTTTTCGAGGTGAAAAAAAGGAAACCCCTTATTTCTCCTCTCCTAATTGATGTAGGAGGGTAATTTTTGAATATGTAGTACAACTTTGGGATATCTATCGGTTAGTTTAAAAAGGAATAACTTTTACAGCTATAGCTTTTGAGCAGCATCTCCTCCAAAATTGGGCATCACTGAATTTTGATCTGAGGTTATCTACTATACTCAAATACGGGGTGTTTCATTTCGATAGTGCTTCCTTCATACCACAAGTAGAGCAACCCAAGTTACATAGATATACTCGTATGTGTAATGTTTTGCCTATTTTTCAAGGTAATGAATTAAAATACGAAATCTCATCATTTTTTTGACTTAATAAATAAAAGTTTTTTTTTTTTGCTTTTTTTCTTTAAAAGAAACATTCAATTTTTTCATTTCTAAACTTGGCTTTGGGACCCCTCAAAAGCAAAAAGAATTGCAAAAAATATTTTTTGGTCTCGCGTCGTCTTCTGTAACACGTTAGTACCAAAAAAATTGAAAAAAGAAAAAAAATGTCTTTTTTTTCATATAAATTTTGAAAATTAAAATTAAAATGAGGTTGGGTAAGGGTCAAGTTAGAGACCTCAAATTTTTAGCGCGTTCATTTAACGTGATATCACAACTTTTATCACTACCCATGCCCAACTTTCGAAAAAAACCTGAAATTGAAATCTCCTAGTGTTCATCCTTTATTCAGCTTAGTTTGATTTAGTCTCATTTGATTTCGCCAATTAAAATGGTGGTATATTACAAATTCACCAATCTTCTTTTTGCAAATTTCTACTTCTAGACTTATCCTTGGATGCAAGATTATGCTCTAATTATCGAACAATTGCTCTAATTCTACACAGCAGCAAGGTCATGTTACGAATCCTAAACAACCGGATCAACGTGTATCTACACAGGCAAATTCCACACGAACAAGCCAGGTTTATGCCAGGAAGAGACACAAAAGAATAGATAATGAATGTCTGGCAAATCATCAAAAAATGCAGGGAGTTCAACATACCTGTTGTGATGTGTTTCATAGATTACGCCAAAGCCTTTGACTGCGTAAATTGGAAGAAGCTCTTCAAAGTTCTAAGAGAAATGGGAGTCCCGGCTCATGTAGTAGATTTGGTAGAGTCTCTATATGAGTTCAATTCTATGGTGGTGAGAGTTGATGGTGAAGAATCTGAAGCTTTTCAGGCGGAGCAGGAGGTGCGTCAAAAATGCATATTGTCCCCGCAGTTATTCAACATCTATGATGAGCATATAATTCGCGAGGCTCTTGGTCATTGGACTGATGGTATTTCTATTAGAGGAAAAGACCTCTAAACTGCCATATGCAGATGATACTACCCTGATTGCTGCGGATGAAGCAGAATTGGCGAAGCTCGTCAACCTGGTGAAGATAGCCAGCGAAAAACTTGAACTTCGTATTAATGCATTGAAGACGCAAGTCATGTAGGTGGATCGGGCCAATTGTCTTTCAGTTTCTACAGCTTTGAGCGAATACGAAAAGATCAACGTTTTTGTATATTTAGGCTCAATCATCGAAGCAGAAGGAGGCTCGTCGGCAGAAATACGGCGCCGAATCGCTCTGAACAAATCAGCTATGGCCAGACTGCGTAATGTCACATGTAATAACAAAATCTCCAGAAAGACAATGAAGAGACTTATACAATCACTTGTTTTCTCTGTTTTCCTATATGGCGCGGAAACATGGACATTAAAGGCGGATGATAAAAGAAGAATCGACGCCTTTGAGATGTGGGCCTGGCGAAGGATGCTTAGGATACCCTGGACAGTGCGACGAACCAACATTTCAATCGTCAACGAAATACAGGAGCCAGTCAGGTTGAGTATTTTATACGAGAGACGCATTCTAGGGTATTTCGGTCATGTGACCAGGAGAGAAGTTGAAAATTTCGAAAAAGACATTCTGTTTGGGAAGGCCCCTTGTAGAAGGGAGAGGAAAAGATCTCCGAGCAAGTGGGCTCTGTGGTAAGAGCTGCTTCACAGGTACAGGATCGTGACAGATGGCGCGCTCTTTTAGGTGCAATATGGTCGTAAGCAACTGAGACCTACTGATGATGATGAGACTTATCCTTATTTTTCATGTTTTTTTTTTTTTTTTGAGAAATTATGGCTCTTTTGATGGTAGGCCCGCTAAATGAGAGTCGAAATGATCTTCGATTAAAATTCCATATGTTCAAAGTTTTTGCATAGGGGCAAACAGGTAAATAATTCATAAAACACTTCATTTTTTAGCCAAAAATTGAAAATTGACCATGAAAAATGAATGTACGAAGATAAGCGTCTTGAAGGGATTAGGAGGAAAGAAAATTTTTCCCCTGCCTTTTTAATCTTGAAAAAAACTACAACTTTGCCTTGGCTGTTCTTAAGTTGATTTGAGAGCTAAATTTTTAAAGATTTCATAATAATATTTATATTGCCTCCTAAATTGACTTGGATCGATAGAACTTGGTTCAGTTTTTCCAAATCCTACTAACCTCGATAATTTTAAAAGTATTGATTCTTTTTGGCTACTTTTCAATGAACACGAATATTTCAATTCATCTGCATAATTCATTTTGAAGAATGAAATTTGGCTTGTGGATTTGATATGTGCTTTATATAGTACAAGCTTTTTAAATTATCTTCCCCTCTGCTGATCCGTTTGTCATACGGTGAAAAATATTTTCAAGACTAGACCTTTCAGGGTTTCGAATGGAAATAACGACTCTTTACGCCGACCTTTTGAAAATACCTAGAACACCGTATGTAATTTTAAACGTCGTGTCGCGTCTCTCATCTCATTCGAAATGTCAAAGTTTAAAAGTCAACAATCTCATTAACCGACTGTTAACGAAGGCTGAAACGTACCCACTACGACTGTGTTATGCAGCTTGGAAGTTGAGCACTGCGATAGGACGAAAACGGATACGACTGTTAATTAAGAAAATCGTTTGATATTTTATAGAATTAACCGATTGTTTGTGCCGGATCCCCGCGTATAACTGAATAATGTAAGTATGTAAATTAGCTGGACGAACGCGTCCTCCTGTCGGGCCGGCTCGGCTGCGGCCTCAGCCTCATCCGCAGAAAACGAAACTATCATTTTACAAAGCCATTTCGAGCTAATTAAATAATAAAATATCCGAAAGTATCGAGGCGTGAATTCCGGCTAACAACATTTCTCACCTAGAATCACACGCAGGATCTTGGGTATTTTCGCGTTCTTCGGCCATCGTGTCGCGGCTACGCCTCTCGCTTTTCGCATTAATTTACGAAGCGAGGAACCCTCCCCCCCTCCCACCGATCGTCCTGAGTTTCGGTCTAGGTACGAAACGAAAGAGCGGTGCGTCGCAAAACGATGGCATTCCGGATCGATTTTTCAGACTGGTTAATTTTTATATTATGCTTAGCTATAATTTCATAGGCCCCGGTGTAATTCTCTCGCAAATTAAAAGTTTCGAAGTTTACTCGGTGATATCTGCATCGGATGTGGCTTTTACGCCTTTTTTGTCGCGCCCGTCGCCAAACCCGCGCCATACCTTCGGTCTAGCGTCGAGTTTGTTTACAAAGTACGAAATCGCTTCGTTTCGTGTGGACGGGAAGAAATGGTGTTGTACGTTTTTTACGTCGAGTAGGAAATTTTTTTTTTTTTTTCTGTTTTTCACGACGATACCAGCAGCTTGATATCGTTTTAGTGTGGAATTTTAATACCGTAAAGAAAACAATTTTTTATTGTTGAGTTTTTTCTTTTACTTTTTACCTTTTTTTTTGTTTTTTGTTTTTTTTTTTTTTTTTTTTGGTTTTTTT
>FIZR01000340.1:0-10042 GCA_900060175.1 Ferrisia virgata | reverse complement strand
GGGTCTTAGAAGACCATTACGACCATTTATTTTTTTATTATTCCACCCCCCCCCCCAAACTAAAACTTATTTGCTCAGCTCAATATAGACCAAAACCGATGAAATTTGGGAAGTATGCTTCGATTGGCGACAGAGTTGATATTTTGTTGTGGGATTGACTTCGGGGCAAAAATCAGTTATGCCCAAATTGAGGGTAGGCAATGTTGAGGGGCTAAAATCACAAAAGTTGCTTCTTTCTGAGTCAATCAATAGAGAACCCAAAGTTATGTAAAATAGCCAAAAATCAGCCTCTTAGCTCAATTAGGTGGGGAGATATGGGGAGTTTTCACCTTTTTGACCTTGAAAAAGGGCTGCTCCTTATCTATCTCCCTCCCAAACTGACCTACAAAGCTGAAAATTGATATGTACAATTAATAGACGCCTTAGATGTGCCTTTTGGTAGTCTAAACTTTTCAGCGTCATTGCATTCCCTTACAGTCTTAAAAATTTGATTTTCGCTCTGTTTTTTTCATTTTTTGACATTGTTCCTGGCATAACTCCCCTTGAAATCGAGCTAGTAAGTTGAAATTATTTTTTCTTATAAACTTCAAAACATAAAAACTTAAATTAATTATATCGATTAAAAATAAGCTATCCAGCAAGATTCTTTACCTTCAATATGCATTTTCAGATATTTTTCCAACAAAACAATATATATATATATATTTTTTTTAAAGGTCCTAATTTAGGTGCTGATTGCAGCGTCTCTATTGAACAAAAATCACTGAAATTTAAAATCCCCCCTCAAAAAAATTAACTTTTTAGATATAAACGGCCCCCGATCCAAAATCGATCAAACTTGAGCCAAAATGTTACTCATGGTCTAAAAACACCTGAAAAATTACTATCACCTCCCCCCAAAATTTACAAATTTTGGAAAATTGTGCTTTAATCGATTAAATAGATCACTAATATGGGTAATTCGAGATTTCAGATGACGATGTTCATATGTAGCATTTTTATAAACTGTTCTCCTGCACTGGAAAAGTCCAAAATTTCCCTGAAGGCTACGAAACGTCTCGAAACCGTTTTCAATCGATTGGGGAAGGGTTGAAAGTAGAGTATGTACCAAATTTCAACTTTTGTCGTTGATCAGATCAAATCTTCATGATTTACAAGACGATGCGATAATTTTTACATTTGAAAAATTCGCCAAAATTCAAGAAATGCACCTCAGGACTTAAAATTTTGGAAATGGAGTTCTTTCAATGTGTACTTTCAATTTATTTATTATTGAATCGAAATTTTACTTCGAGTTGGAATACCTTCCTTATCAATTATGAAAAAGTAGTGAAAAACGTGTTTTTTTTGGTTTTGATTTTTTTTAAGCGTGTTGCACTCAATTTCAGAATCTCCAAAAAATTTATGTGATAGATGACCACCTAACAAAGGCAATAAAAATATTCTCAACCACGATTCCCTCCAAAAATTTTTTAAAATTTTTTTCGAAAATTTCAACATATAAAAAATTTAGAAAATGAGAACCGAAAATTTTCAAAAAATTCTCATTCACAGTACTGAATAAGATGTATAATCTGTGAAAATTTCAAAAGGTTTTACCCATCATTTCCAAAGTTATCGCGTGTTGAAATTTCGTCATGGGGGAGGGCGATGATTCCAGAAGGGCAGGGTGTAGGTGGTCGGGATGTTTTTAGACCATTAGTAACATTTTGGCTCAAGTTTGATCGATTTTGGGTCCGGAGCTGTTTTTGACCCTAATTGGGAAAAGCTCTGTTATATTGTTTTCATATGCGAGAGTGAATTTTCATGTAGAAGTACAACTACATTCATTAAAGAATAATTTTTTTTTAAATTGCGCTGAAAATTTTGAACAAAATTCGCGATCTGGCCAGGTAGTGCGTGTACATCACGTACTATGAGATTACCTATTTTCATAAATCAGTTGACTTTTTTTAAACTCCTTCAAACTTTACAGCAATTGAACAGAAAAACGGTTCAAAAATATTCCTCTTTTTGATGCCTGTTCCAATATTATGATTCAAATCGAAAATATTAAAAACTTATACAGGTATTATAGATATTCGTATTGTTGGTTGCTGCCAGATTCGAGTATACATAAAACACGATATTATAATTTCCATAATCGAGAATAGGTATCCGACGTACTTAGGTTAAAAAAAAAAATAAATAAACACAGATGAAAAAAAAAAAAAACAACAAAAATAAAAACGAAGCATACCAACACGAAAACAAAATCTCGGTTTCGACATGGATACCTTATTGTACACAACGATGATTTCGCATTTTAGCTTATTTTTTCTCGCTTTCCAAAGTATACAAACGATTTGCATATAAAACTCATCAATAGGTTGGTATTTTCTTTTTACGCGGGTATTGTTGGTTGCTCATTAGACGCGCAGATGGGATAAAAATCTCATAACAGCCGATGGGCGTACGTACGTAGACGTACGTACGTACCGTACGTCTACGTACGTACTACGTAGGGTATAGCATAGTGCGTCGAATAAGGCTATCTATAACGCGCTCCATCACCGCGTATAAATATAACATAACAGAAAACGAAAAATTGACGAGGAAAAGTACCTCGATCGAGAATAAACCATCAGCATATTACAAGTTGGAAATTACTCGACGGTTTTCTGTATTTTATTGTTTTTCACCGAAGCGAGAAAATTTCCATCTTTTTTGAAGAAAAAAAAAAGAAAAAAAAATGTTCGTCTTATATGTATAATGCGACACGAGGTACGAGTACTAAGTAATATACACATAAGTATGGAAGACCATCGAGTCGAGCCAACGAAATTACTCTATTATATTTAGATTTAGATATAATACTAAATCCTATTAATATAAAATATCCGCTTTTCACGCGTTCGTTATCGTAATTAAATTTTATCTAAATATATGTGTATCGTTGTATACTTATTTACACATTGGCTGTAGGTGTATAGCTTAAGTAAAAAGAGGTAATCAAAGTTCATATCCTTACGCTTCGAGGTATCGAGGTGTTAAAATTTGATTGCATTAAAATGAAATTCGTGTTTAATCGTATCTATCCTCTTTCGATGTACGTCATTTTAGCTCGCTCAAAATATACCAAGCATAAGTAGGTAGGTATCATGTAAAAATATAGCAACAGCATCAATTCGCTATACTTTCATTCAGCGTCTTTTTAATATTCTCTCGCTCTCTTTCTTGCTCTTTCTTTTTCTCTTTTGAAAAATACGTACCTACGTATCGTTAATCTTGATCTCGTGTTACTTCAAAAATGTCACCTTCGAGAAATACAAAAGATGTTAATCTTGTTAGGCTACATAGTTAAACATGGCTGCTTCAAAATGCTTATGTTATCTATTTACTTATACGACGTAATGTACGTACAGTAAGCATAATGATCAGCTTATGTATCTACATAGGTACTATATTCTAAGTGGTACGTACCCTATCGTATCTACTTTTATTGTGGTGAAATTAAGTAGCTAAGGTTCGCTTAATGGAAGGTATAGTTTTTCACATTTCTATTTCAGAACCTATTTCATATTGCTTACGAGTTTCATATTCTTTTTATCAATATTCTTTAACGTTGAATTCCTGTGATAAGTACCCATCTACTTGAAAAGTGAAAGAAAGAGCCAGATTTACGTGAATTAAGAAGATATTTGAATTGTTTGCTCTTGGAATAAATAAAGAAGCATTGGGAATATCAACAAAAGCCCCTTTTCCTCTATTTTAAAAAACACATTTGGGCGAGACTGGGAGCATGTAATTTTCAAGATAGTAAGTTCGAAAAATCTACTTTCACTGCATGGATCAACTTTAATATTTAGTAGATTATTCTCCTCTGCGCATTGTAATATTGACAACTTTCAACGTCAAATGATCCTATTGAAAGAAAAAACCAAACAAATAAAGCATCGCTTTGCCCCGAATCAGTATCAAGGGTAGGAAGGGTTCAATGGGACTGAACAGTGGAGACAGCCAAAAGGCATATCTAGGTACTCCGCCACATCTACTTTCCCAATTTCAACTTACTAGCTCAATTTAGAGGGGAGTTATGTGAGGAGCAAGCACAAAAAACCACATTTTTCGGTCGGTGAGGGTGTGCAATAAGCTGAAAATTCTAAACCATCAAAAGATGCATCTTGGGCCCCTACTAAATGTACATACCGAATTTCAGCTTCCTAGAACAATTTGGCAAGGAGAAAGGGGAGGAACAGCCCTTTTTCAAGGTCAAACCTTACATATCCCCTCCTACTTGACTTAGGAGGCTGATTTTTGGTTATCGATTGGTTTAAAATGGAAAATTTGTTGCGATTCTAACCATTCAGCATCCCCTTTCACGAACTTGCACATTACTTAATTATGGCCCAAGGTTGCCCCCACTCATATAATCCGCCACTAAACTGAGACGATTGAGCGTATTGAAGTTATGCGTCTGAAAACTATTGAAAAGAGATTGGGCGCTATTAATGAACGACTATGGGTTATTGAATGGCGTTCGGAGGTTACTGAATGGCGTCTGCAAGTTATTGATGGGTGTGTGGAAACTATTGAAGGACGACTAAGGAGTATTTAGCAGTGCCTGGAGGTCATTGAAAAGCAATTACAGGCAACTGAAGGGCGACTAGGAACTAATCAAGAGCGAATAGAGGCTATTGAAAGGCAACTGCAGGCTATTGAAGGGTGACTAGGGTCGATGAGGGTGACTGCAGGTTATTTAATAGCGTCTGAGGATCAATGAAGGGCAACAATGCGCTATTGAAGAGTGACTAGGGACTATAGAAGAGCAAATTGAGGCTATTGTAGGGAAACCGTAGGCTGTTGAACAACTTCTGGATGCTATTGAATGGGCCTGGAGGCTATTGAAGGGTGACCGGATGTTATTAAAGGGTGTCTGGAGGTTATTGAACAGCGCCCAGAAGCTGTTGAAGGACGACTAGGCGCTATTGGAAGGCGTCTGAAGGCTATTGAAGAGTGGATAGATACTATTGAAGGGCAATTTCAGGCAATTGAAGGGTCACTAGGGACTATTGAAGAGCGGATAGAGGCTATTAAAGAACAACTGCAGGCAATTGAAGAGCGACTGGGCGAATCAAAGAGAATTTGGAGACTATTGAAGGGCGAGTGAGGTCTATTGAGCATATCTAAACCCATACGTTTTGCTTTTTGCGCATCCAATTACTCCAAAATTAATACAACTGTGTCACCTTGAAGAGTAAACGCGATTCAAAAATTTTGGCTCGATTCGTTGAGTTTTACTGAAGTTATTAGAACCTTAAGCCATCAAGCATGATGTGAAAAAACAGAAGCAAACCAACTAAAAAAACTCCCTGCGAAATAATTGGGGCGCACAAACAAAATTATTATGTGCAAGAACGAGCACAAACGAAGCACAAACGGTTGGTACCACTTCCACCACCAAACCCCATATGGGCAGTGCTGGAGACATGCAACCTCAAAAACTAGTGATCCAATCAAGCTGCCAATGAATCAGGGATACGTAGAAACTCAAATCACACCATTTAGATATAATGTGCAAAGTTTCATGAAGAGTTAAAGGAGCCAAAATTTAAAAAACTTTCATTTTTTTCAAAAATAACCTACTTTTAGGACCCCCTAGCAACGCACCCTTTGAGATATCGGGCTAAAATTTTGTATGATGTCTTCTCCACTTAAAATAAATATCCTCAATGAAAATGGTCAAAATCCGAGGTATGTTTTTTTTCACACATATTATGATACGAAGGCTCAAAAACATGGGGTGGATGAGGGAGAATTACATCATTTGTGGTTGGAACACAAACAAACACAAACGAATCGCTAAATAGTTCCATTTATTTTTTTTAATCCAATTATTTTTTAAACCCTTTTTCTTAAAACCATTTCTTCAGCGCTCCCCACAAACTTTCCTCTATGGAAGGGTTGAAGCACAAACGACTAGATTTGAAGCATAAACTGACCAAGCACGAACGAATAACACCACTTCCGAACTTCCGATCGAATCAGTGGTGGTGGAGGTGACGTAAAAATGCACCTAAATTATAGTTGTATGGGGTGGGGGGGAGAGGAGAGCGATTCTACGGTTCAAAATTAAAAATTTAGGGTCGCCTAAAACAGTGCAAAAGTGTATCTCAAATTACGGACACAGCTATTTCACCGTTCCTGGTGAGAAATACTCGCTGCAACGATTTTCTTTATGTGTTGAATAATTTGCCTAATCGATTTGCCGTAAATATGAACTTGATTACGAGAGTTAATAAATTTGCCTACATTGTTTGCCGTGAATATTATCTACATATTATTATTATAAAAATGCAAGATTGAAGACAATTTTAAATGGTTTCAAAAGTTTTATATACGTTAGATAAATATCTTTGTTTGGGAATTAAAATGTTTCGAACATTTTTTTTTGTTGTCATCAGGTGTGATATACTTTTTCGCCGAATTTGAAACATGTGTAAAAAATAATGAAAACGACAATATAATTAAAAAGTCGAATTTTTGATATTTTTTCCTTGTTTCGATTAGTTTTAAAGCTGAACAATCAATTTCGAATGAAAGTGGCGAGTCAGGGAATCTTCATATGTAATTTTACACCTATGAATGGATGTTTCCAGATATTGGGCGAATTTTACCAACATTTAAAAAACCATAAGACAAATAGCGTATATTTAATAGATTAGATTAGCTATATCTAAACATTTCACACGATACGCCGTTCCCAATAATTGGTCGCTAATCAGCAAATTCTCAAATATTTTCCAAATAAATAATCTTAATACAGGGTTTTTAAAATTAAGTACCCATGTACTTGGATACAGACGGGTTATTATTAATTTTTATGATTATACTAATATCAAACTACAAAAAGATATCTTACTCGTTAAAACCTCATAGCACAGCGCGGAGAAAATTTTAATAATAATTTATCCTTGACAATTATTCAACCGATTTGAAATTCTTTGTACAGCATACCCTTCAATTTGTATTACTTAATTTCAAAAGCATCCACGATTATTAGTAATATTTAAAATGGGTGAAAATAAAATGGTAAATTAATCACAAGCCAACAAAGGGGCTAATTTTATCAATCATCTGAGTCAAATTAAACCGCAAAAAGGCAAGTCTAAGCTAGCGTAAAATATGACTTCATCAGTTAAATCCTAATTAAATTATAATTACAATTTGATAAATGGCATTTGAGCTATACCGAATACGCTTTGTTCGATTCTATGCAATCAGCACCGTGTTCGTTTAATAAATTGTTCCGTTTGAGCGTGTAATTAATTTTAAGAAAATTTCTACACTTGAAAAGTTGCATTTGGCTGTTTGAAATTCTTCTATTTACAGCGTATAACGTCGCCGTCGGGTATCCAATTTTTACGTAAAAATTCACCTTTATGCTAATCATAGTATTTGTAAATAGATACCTACCCATTTGCCTACCCACGTATACTCTTAGCTTTTTTATTGTTTCGAACGTAAATACATCCGCCAACTATTTAGTCGTCTTAATGGTATGCTCACCGGTACAAAGTGGCGCAAATTAAATTTTATTTAACGACAATACAGATAAAAGCTTTTCGTTGTGATAACAGGGCGAAATTTTTTTATTTTATTTGCGATACTTGGAAACCGAAGCGAGGGAGAGAAAAGAAAAAAGACCGTAATAAAAACCAATTTTCATAAGATAGGTGTAAAGAAAAGGCAAAAACCACGATAAAACAGATACAACGAGTTTTTTTATTCATTTTGTCATATCCCGAGCTAATCAGCATGAAAAATGAAAATCCATTAAAACAAAAATTCGAACGCCGACGAAGCGATGCCACCGTTATACTCGTAATTTCGTCTTTCAAGAAAAGCTAGATAGGCGGATAGGTATATTCAAAAGTTGTAAAATTCCAGCCTTTACCGTAAAAACACAAAACTTATCTTACCTACAACTTTAAGATGTATCTGATGGCCGATCGGAGGTGTTGTACTTATTTGACATTCGTAAATACCGGAATCTTTACGTTGCGGATATTTTATTCTTAACGACCAGTCTTCTGTGTGAGGTGAGTGAATTGCTTCGAAACGTTGATCGCTCGTATATGTATATCTTCCTACAGTCAGTAAATGAATATCACGATGCCTAATCCAAGATACCTAAAACGAGGTTGAAAAAAAAAACAAAAACAATATCGAATAAGATATATGAAAATATTTACCAAGTTAGCGGTATTCAAGTTATGATAAAACTTTGATTTTTTTTTTTCACAACGAATTCGAGAAATGTCTCTTTTGGAAATTGCAACCGTAACAAAAGTCTCGTCGATGTCGATATCACGAACTGGGACGACAGCCAAGCTAATTTAACTCTTCATGCATTCGAATGAACGATCTGACATTTGGGTTGAAAATCGAAACTGACTACGTGATTCGAAGACAAAGCTTTTATGGTACACATAACCGCATAACTTGGCTTCGTTAATGAAATTAAGCTATACGGTTTGGTCATTTTAGAAGGTGTTGATCGGTAAATGAAGCTTTCTATTCGTAAACCCAACGCTTCTCTCGGTGTTCGTAGCCTTCAGTTTGTTGGTAAAGCAATCTAAGATACACGACTGTAAATAAGTTTGCTGAATGTGAGATTTTTTTCAAGAGGTAAAAGTCACACACCATCGATGGTGATTTTTTTTTCTCAGGCGGTGGAATTTATAATAAAATTCAAAGAGACCTCGTTTACTTGTTCAGTTTTCACATATTTTGTTGAAATCTGAGCGAAATAATCTTATTGTTAGAATGGAATTAGTTAGCTTGAAGGGTACCTATAGTTGAGATGAGTGAATTAACTATAGGCCCAGATTTGCCAAAATCAACATTAATCATTGTTCAAGCATTTTATCATAGATAAGTTCATCTTTGATTTTAGTAAAAAAAAAACAATTTTGGACGGATTTAAAATTTTTTATTTGAAAAACAGCTTGATACAACTTGGTAGGCGGCATTTTTCTCAGTATAAATGATGAGCAAGTCGCAATATTTGCAAAATGACATAGTTGAATATCCAAAATGTTGAATATTTGTACCTTTCACTTCTTTATTTTGAACAAAAATAAATTTTGATTCATGATCGTCCAAATTCTACACTGGTGTAGAAAGAAATTGAGTGCCCAAGGAGCCAGATTTTTAGTTCCATGTTTCAAAGATGAACTTGAGATCTATGTGCAATTCAAAAATAATTTATGATAGGAGGAAGAGGAAGGAAGAGAGTATTTTTGAATTTAAAATATCACCATAGATTTTGTATTTCTTTTTGAATTTTAATTTTTTGTTCAGTGGCGCAGGGTCTAGTGCCAATAAGAAAAATAAGTATTTTTCAAATAAAGGCTCTAGAACCATCTGCGGTGAAGTTTACAAAAATTTTCTAAAATTTTCTTTCACAGAAAAGAAGTAAATAAATTTTAAAGCTAAAACATTACCAGACTTTGTTTTATTTTTTTTGGTTCACATTTCTTACTGAATCTTACAGAGGCCCCTATTGTAATAGATATTTTCAAAAACTGATTTCAGGTAAAAGAAATTGCCAAAAAATTTTTATGCGAAGAAGAAAAAAAATTTAGAAGCTGAAATAAGGATTACCAAGAATCTATATTTGTTCAAAGGATCAATTTTTTCTCTATGTTATGTGACTGTACAAATTGTTATTTCTGAGGAAGAAACAACGTTTGATCACAGTGGAAATCTTTAAAGTCAAGGCTCCAGGTGGTCATAAAAACACGAAAAATCCAGTGGCGTGGCCAGGAGTAGCTCAAAGCAGAGGGTTTCCACTTTTCTGTGTACTATTTTTTGGACCTGATTTTATAAAAATAAATCAAATGATATGCCCAAACGAAGCGAGGGTAAAATTTAGAAAAAAGACTTTCAACAATCAAAAAACTTTTTTTGTAGGAGTTTTAAGAGAAACGAATTGCACGAATGTGAAAAATTTTCAAGTTTTTTGACCTCAAGGAGGAGTTTCGCCCCCCCCCCCCCC
>FIZR01000335.1:0-21677 GCA_900060175.1 Ferrisia virgata | reverse complement strand
CATTGATAAATTGACATATTTTCGACCTGACGATTGGTAACAGTGTTTGGAATTTGAAATTTTTTTTGATGTTGAAAAAAATCTTTCCCCTCTTTGCCCCCCCCCCCCTGTAGAAAAAATCCTGGCTACGGGCCTGAAACTAGCATAAGACGTTGTGTTTGTAGTAATTTTTTCAAATTTTTAAATGGTAGCTTTCAACCTCTACACTCATCATAAAAAGTTGAGTTTTCATCTCAAAAGTTGAAATTTGAGCTTTCAAAATTTTAAACATTGATTTTTAAATCTCCGTTGAATTACCAACAAAATCGCACAAATAGATTTATCCTAAGTCTTCCAAATCTTGAAATATGAGCCTTCAAAGTTCAGCTGTTCCACAAAAAAATCGAGATTATTCGAAAATTGTAAGGGCCACTTCCCCTCACCCTTAAGAATAGTTAAAGACCAAATAACGGTGATTTTTTTTTTTTTTACAATATCATCGAAAAGAACTCGCAAAAATGAAAGACTTGAGTTATTTTTTGGGTCGTTTTGGCATGGAATGAGCCACATCCTATAGTAATCTATACATATCTCTTCACACAGACGTATACTTTCGTTCGCTCGAAGATAAATAAGATACATACAAATACATCGGCCTAATACATACAAACGAAAAACGTGTAACATAATCGTTTCATCGGTTTCGTTCTTACAACAACTAGCACAGATAAACTGGCTGCGTGTTAAAATGGGAAACGAAGTAGCAACTGTGGAGTATATTTTTGAATAATTTCTTACGGTAACATCGTCACCGATGACAAATCCCTTATGCTTATTGCATAGGCCTGCCTATATTAGGTACCTACATGTATATTACGTATTGCTTTGACGATGCAGTGTAATTTTTCAGTATATGTCAATAAGGTTTGTCATCTAGCTCGCATCATGCGGCGTGCCGAAGGATTGCTTCGCGTATTTCGGATATGAAAATATCAAATATCAAAAACAAATAAGCGCGCAGGGTTGCGTAAAAATAGCGTCCATACGTACCGATAAATAGCTATACAATTGTCTCGGAATATATGCAATCAGAATCTTCTTTGAAACAAGCCTATTGTAGGAGTATTTTATTACCCACTGGCAGCGTACAATATCGTATCGTAAAAGCCAATTTACACGCGAATCTTTAAAGCGACCGCAAATTGTTCGGCAGGTAAGGCCGAAGCCGAGCATGTGTACAGGCACAGGGCAGTTGCGTTGGTTTTTTCGGTTTCACTTTTATTTTTCGGCTTTTGTTTATCCTTACCCGAAGAAGAAGTACTTTCGCTGTAATGAGATGCTATTGAAAAGATGACGACCCCCTGTGAAGACTGCACGTTTTTTTTTTTCCTTTCTTTCGAAATCGTTATTCGGTTTCCATTTGCTGTCGGCCAACGAGAGAATTTTGCCTTGCGCCGTAAGGTCCACTAGACTAAATAAAAAGCCAGATATGTTTTTTCTCTTTTAATGGCCGGTCTATATCTGTCTAATATATCTGACACGGTCGCGCACGAGCTAGCTAGGCTATACAGTACTTACACCGTCCGTACAATAAGGTAATGCAAGGTGCGAAGCTGATCCAATGATTAAAGAAGCTTTACACGGAACACCCGATGAAAATAGCCTGATGAATGAAAGCGAACGAAAGCATTAAGAAAATTAAATGGCGGCGATTTTTTTCGCAACTTGCTTCTCGACGAGACATTCGCGCGTCGATAGCAAAATCTTGACAAAAGCTTTCGTCCGCTACGTCATTAACAAACGTGATTTTCTACGTTTTCAATTAAATTGCGAGACGAAAAAGGATTTTTTAATGAAAAAGGCGCTCTCGAAGTGTCAAGTTATTTAAAGAAAAATGAGATTTGTTTTCGTTTCTTAAATTAAGCGAACAGAGTATTTTGGATTTCAACGCGTACCTATAGTTTATCTACTCGTTTCAGCCGAGTAAAATCCAAGTACCTATGTATAGACCTCACATGAATTCTATTTCTGCCATTAGTAAGAAATGTCCAGGTTTCGTTAATATTCTGTGAATGTTTTCTAAAAAAAATAATGGTATCGTACCTTTATGAGCACTAAGTAGGGTGGGCCGAATACTGTTTTAGACAATTAAGGGCAATATTTCGATTTCATTTAGCCACGAATAATTTTTCAGAACTGCTTAAAGAACGTTTTATTTCTTGTTTTCAAATTTTTTTTTTTTGCTGTATTAATTTTTTTTCAGTTAATTCAGAGTGAAATGGCCCATGTACAATTACCTTTGTTCATTTACAGCGTGTTCCATTGATTCTGGTAACCCTTACCCCCCTTGGCAAAATGAGAATTCTTCGCATTAAAAATATGAAGTGGGTAACTTGTTTCTAGATATACCAATAAGAAGTGCTGGGAAATGAAAATACATAGAAACAAGTTATCAACCTTAGATTTTTAACACAATAAAAATTCTTATTTTGCTAAGGAGGTGTTAGAATCCATTGAACACCCTGTAAGGTCGACTTTCATCGTTTGCACCCTTTTCAGCAGTTCTCAATAGGTATCCCAGCGCATAAAAAATTATTTAAAAAAAAATAAAAACTTGCTTTCGAGGGTCTAAAATAGACAAAAATAAATTCGTCCATATGAAATTTTTTTTGAAATGCGTTTTTTCAATTTTTAACCAATTTATTTTAAAATATATGAAAAATGATTATTTCTGAAGGCCCCTAAAAAAAATCAGCTATGAGAGGTAATATCAAAACATTGCATTTAATCATGTAAGATTGATGTCCTACATCCAATTCAAGAGAGCGTTTCTCAAAAAAAAATCTCTATCGTAATTTTTCAGAAAATCGTGAAAAATAAAAAGTGACATTTTTTAAAAACCCATGAAAAAAAAAGGAAATGATGAAAATTTGCCAATTATAATAATTTTGGACATAAATATGTGTAATGATTCCATTTTAGGAAAAAACTGTGAAAAAAAATTGTTTTTTTTTTCGATTTTTGAAATTTAGTAATCTTCAAGTCAAGTTTTTCAATTTTAAAAATTAAGTAAAAAAGGTAGAAATTTTTGCCACTTTATTTTGAGGTAATTTTGCAATTATGCCATCCCACCATTTGCAGATTTCTAAAAAAGGTAAAATCTGGCCTTCGATCTACCCTAGTGCTTGGTGCTCAATAGTTGGGCCTTCATCATCATCAAGAAGTAACAGTCTCACAACCATACTACTGTCAACAAAGTGCATCATTCATCACGGCCCTGCGCCTTCTTCACTGCCAAAGCGACTGATCCCATTTGCTCTTTTATTGTGTTAGCCCATCGGGTAGAAGATGTTCCTCTCCCTCTTAAACCAAGTACTTTGCCGAAGAGAATGCCCTTTTCTAGATTCTCCTCGTTCCTTGTAGCCACATGGGTAAAATATCCCATGATGCACTTCTCGCATAGAACGCTCAGCCTTACTGGCTCCTCCAGTTCTTCAATGATTGACTGGTTTGTCTTTTGCACTATCCGTGGAATCTTCAACATTCTTCTCTAGATCCACATCTCAAAGGCATCCATCCTTGTTTTGTCATCTGCCTTCAATGTCTATGTTTCTGCCACATACAAAAAGACAGGAAATACAAGGGTTCTGATCAGCCTCTTCCTTGTTTCATCAGATATCTTCAAAGTACATGTGGCATTCCATAGTCTAGTCACTGCTGATTTTCCCAAAATTTTTCAGCGCCGCGTACTTCAGCCGAAGATCCGCCATTGGCCTCTACAGTAGAGCCCAAGTAAACAAATGTGTCAACCTTCTCATATTCTTTTAGGACATCAGACTCTGGAAGACATCCAGCCCAATCTATAACCATAACTTTAGTCTTTGAAGCATTGATGCAAAGTCTCAGTTCTTCACTCACTGCTTTCACTCGATTGATTAGCTCCGTCAACTCTTCTTCATCTGTTGCGACTAGGATGGTGTCGTCTGAATATCTGAGATTTGAGACTTTTCTGCCACCACCTGAAACTCCTCTATTCCAGTCTTCGAATGCCTGTTGCATGATATACTCATTATATATTAAACAGCAGGGGAAACATTATGCATCCTTGTCTCACTCCTCTCTCTACCTGAAAGGTACTAGATTCTTCACCACTGGTCTTCAACCGCATCGAGTTACACTCGTACAGTGATTTTACCAGCTCCACAATGTTGGCCTTCTGATGGCTTAAATCTTTTGTAAGGAATGTTTATATATTTTCATACGTACATTCAAAATGAACATTACTCGCTGCATATAAACCAAAATCATTTAAATTTGATCAATAAACTTAGATCGGATGCGAATTATATGCATACTATGAGAGACATCTCCAATGGTTTGGGTAAACAGCCCTGATATCTGAGACATGCTTGCAGCAGTTGGGAAACATCACTATTGCTTGTGAGGCACCTAGACCTTGAAATTCATCTCCACAGCTGCGGATATGGAGGATATCTGTAGGATATATGAATTGAAGAGATGTCTTTGGGCTGTGACCAGGGTCATCATAAGAGACCTCTTCTACCTTTTAAGAGCATTTCCAGACAAGAGGGGAGGTATTTACTACTCTATAGGCTATGAAACTTGTCATTAGGGTGTGAAACATGTTTCTCAGCTCTAAGAGTTGTTTCTAGACTGAGAGAGATGTAACTTAGCAGTGAGAATCTCTACTCCACCACTTCAGAGATGTCTCTGGGCTATGAGAAACGTTTCTGACGCTTGAGGAAATGTTCCCGACGCCTAAGATACAACAATAAATTTTATTTTAAAATAACATTTTTCATTGAACAACAATCATTGTCAAATATCTCTCTAACGGCAAAAAAAATTACAACCCAGCCACCCCACAAACCCACTTTTTCAATGCTGTAAAGGGAGTGCAATAGGGCTGAACAATTTAAACCTCCATAAGGCATATTTAGGATACCTATTAAATGAACATGCCAAATGTAAACTTCTCAGATCAATTTGGAGAAGAGATATGAGAACAGCTTAGCTTCCAGATCAAAAATGGGTAAAACTCCCATATCTTCCTTTCTAATAAATATGGGGGAGGGGGGTTGAATATGTGGTACAACTTTTGCTTCTCTATCGATGGACTCAATAAAGAACATTTTTTGCGATTTTAGTACCTCAACAACCCCTCCTCCAAATTTGGGCACAACTGAATTTTGACCCAAAGTTATTCCAACTTGAAAATATCAAATCCCCCACCAATCTAAGCCTATTGTCCAAATTTGGCCAATTTTTATCAGTATTGCGCTGAGCAATAATTTTTAATTTCTGGGGGGGGGGGATTAAAAAAAATTGACGGAATAAACACCTGACAAAGTCAGAAATGATCTCAATGGTTTTCTAGGACTCCAAAACAGATTTCGTTTCTGCTCCCTTCCCTTTTCCCCCATATGTCGATAATGAAGAATAGTGTGGTTTACGCTGGCAATATAACTCGGAAAATCAGGTTAAAAACAACCAAAGAAATCGCAAGATAATCTTCGAGGTTAGGGAAACGTCTCTAGAATATGACAGAATGTTTTGAACATCACAGAGACATCTACAACGCTTGTGAGACATCTCTAGAGACATTGAGAGTCATCTCCCGCGCTCAGGAGACAACTCAAGCGCTCCACAAAATGTCTTCGGTGCTTGAAGGACTTCACCAGCGCTTTAGAAACGTCTCAGGTTATTGTAGAACGTCGCTATACTATAACAGAAGTATCTAATACTAGGAAAGATGTCTCTCTGCTATGTCAGTCATCTCTACATTGTGAAGGTCACTCTTAGGCTGTAAGAAATATCTTAAGTCTCTAAGAAACTTTTCCAACCCTTGTGAGACATGACAACTTGAAAAAGTACAGGAAAAATTCACCTTATTGTTTACATACCCTTTGAAAATCAACAACACCGGTAAAATTCGAGTGTTGCACTGAATCGTACAAAATTGTTACTAAAATTCCATGTCAATATGTAAAAAGTGTCATTTTTCAAGACAAAAAAGAAAATTAAAAAAGAATCATTGGTTAAAATTCTCGATCCGTGATCATTCTGCAATTAGGTGTTAATTTATAATAATTTCATTTCAGAAAAAATTTTGTAAGAAACCGTTTTTTGAAAATTTTTGGGCTCCAAGTAAACTTTTGTAAGTTGAAAAAATTTCATGATAGGACTGAATATTATATCAAAAAACACACGTATTTTAAGCAAGTACATAAATAACCCTTCGGTACAAAAACAGTTCATTATTTTACACCTATTCAATTCGTCCTTTTTCTGCATCGCGATCCCTGTCGTTTACCTATTTTATTTTTTTTACACACGCGCATAAAAAAATACCTGCGGATAATTCGTTCATGAATTGATTCACCTGAGTGTACATGTCATACCTGCAGGAAAAAACCACACATCAATTATTTTTTGGCAAAAAAATCTACTTGCATATACCACATATTATAACGGGTTTTAGCTTTGAATAGAAAACATACACACTTCAAACTAGAATTCCCTCAGTATACACCAAAAAAAAAAAAAGAAGGAAAAAATGAATAAAAGAAAAAAAGGAACACCATAACGAACGCGTGTCGGCGCACACGAAACTAGCAGCGTGCGCGATCTCCCTATATTTGTTCAAAAACTACCAAAAAAAAAAATATATTACAATAATAAATATTATAGGGGTTGCAAAAGGGAAGAAATCAAATAAAACGTTTCCTAACGTCTAGGCTATAATCATCGCCGTGGTAATCCTATATACGTATGAAATGACGTTTTTCATCTTTTTTATTTAATGGTGTAATACAGCTATCAAAATGTACCGGAATAATATCTTCAAATGAAAATATAAACTCGTGAAAAAAAAGAAAGAGAAAGCATAACGAAAGAAGTACATTGACTTTATGTGGGTATACATATTATGCTATACATGGAAAATTTTCAAAATCGTGTAATGATGTTCGAATTTCAAAACATTTTTTTTTTTTTTTAAAGTCGAGACCTCCAAAAGACATATTTCGAGCCCTTACTTAATGTACATACCTACTTTCAAGTTACTAGCTCAATTTGGAGGGGAGTTATGCGAGAAATAAACTCAAAAAACTGAAAAAAATGAGAAAAAACGATCAATGAACTACTTTTTTGAGGCTGTGAGGCGGTGCAGTGGAGCTAAAAAGTCGGAATCCCCAAAAGGCACATCCAAGGCCCCAGCTAAATGTATACTCTGAAACGGTCAAAGATGTCTTTTTATTTAAAAAAGCAATAACTTTCATATATGTTTTTTTTAATCCCTCAAAAAATATTCGGCTGTGGGTGGGTTCAAAATTCTTTAGTTTCTCGAAAATCTATGGCTAGTATCTCCTGCTACATTTTGTTTTTTGTTAATTACTTCTGAGTCGCAACAGTACTCAAACATATTATTCTCTTTTTCGTTGTAAACCTTTATACCATGATTTTTTTTAACTTTGTTTGCTTACATTTATGTTATTCACGTGTAATCTAAATATTTTGTTCTTCCTATGTTTTTCTTCTTCCCAATTTTTTATGCATAATAAAGGAATTATAATTTCTTTTGCATCAACGATATGATGTATGATCATATTTTCAAACAATTTTGATCGTACTAAATTTCAACTTATTAGCCTAATTTTGTGGAGTGATAGGGGAAGAACAGCCTTTTTTCAAGGTCAAAAAGGGGAAAATCCTCATATCTCCCCTCTTAACTGACTTAGGAGGTTGATTTTTGGTAATGTTATACAACTCTTGATTCTGTATCAATTTGCTTACAAAGGGGCAGTTTTTACGTTTTCAACCATTCAGCACCCCCTCCCCCAAATTGGAGCATGACTGAATTTTAACCCAAGTTCATGCCCACTCATATATATCTAATTTGTCGCCAAACTGAGTCGATTGACCGAATTGAAGCCATTTTGGCCGGTATCAAGCGGAGTAAATGATTTTAATGTTCGAGAAAAAAAATAAAAACAAAAATAAATGTCTGGCATGGCTAAAAATTGTCTTAATGATCTTCTAGGGCCCCAAAACAGATTTTGTTGGTATCCCTCCCCCTCATCCGCCATTGGTCGATAGATTGTAATAGCCTGGTTTTCATTGACAATATGTCATAGAAAATTATGCTAAAAAAGCTAATCTAGATCTTTCATTCATTCGTTTATAATTTTGTTGTAAATAGAAATTGAATGCTAGATTTGAAATCAGCCTCGATGGAAACCAAACAATTGATATATATGACAAGTTATCACTTCTGGGGAGCACAACTCCCACTCTCCCCCTTCCCCCGGCTATATCTAAAGCTTCTTCAAAACGTATATAATTTAACTGATGAAATAAATCCTACAGGTACATAAATTTTGAAACAGTCTTCAAATACGATAAAACTACAATCCTGGGAAAAATAATTTATTATAGTCAAACAGGATTAAAAAGTAGCAAAATACAACGACTCTCGGGAAACGATAAAGAGAAATTTGAAAATAATCAAATTCCTTTAGGAATATCGTTTTCAAGATTTTCATTCATGTCTTGTTTGAAAATGGCATTGATTCTGGTGAATAGAAGAATTGAATACCAGAAAACGACAGGTAGGTAGTTGGGGTCCTAGAAGACTATTAAGACAATTTTTAGCCAGGTCAGATATTTTCCAACTCGTTCAATCGGCTCAGTTTGGCGACGAATTAGATATATATGAGTAGGGATGAACTTGGGTCAAAATTCAGTTACGCCCCAATTTGAGGGAGGGGTACTGAGGGGTCAAAAACGCAAAAATTGCCCCTTTTTAAACCAATCGATAGAGAATCAAAAGTTGTACAGCATATCTACAAATAAACCTCTCAAGTCAATTAGGAGGGGAGATATGGGGAGTTTCCCCCTTTTTGACCTTGAAAAAAGGCTGTTCCTGCCCTATCTCTCCACCAAATTAAACTACGAAGTTAAATTTTGGTACGTACATTCAGTCGGAGCCCTAGATGTATTTTTTGAAGGTTCCAACTTTTTAACTCCATTGCACTCTCTCACAGCCTAGAAAAAGTGGTTTTTTGATAGGTTTTTCTCATTTTTTGTTTTTTGGGTTTGCTTCTCACATAACTCTCCTCTAAATTGAGTTAAGAACTTGAAATTAGGTTTGTACATTTAGTACGACTCCTAAATGGTCCTATTGGCGGTCTCAATTTTTCAGCCTCATTTCATCCCCTTACAGCCCCCAAAAAGTGGGTTTTTGCTCGTTTTGTCTAATTTTTTGAGTTTGTTCCTCGCATAACTCCCCGCTAGGAATTTGAAATTAGCTATGAAGATTTAGTAAAAGTCAGGCTGAAAAAGTATCGCAAAGCTTTTTTTTTTTTTGATTTTGTTCCATGCATTTTACCCCTCCAAATTGAGTCAGCAAACTGAAATTTGACATGTAGATTTCGTAGATGTCGTTGATGTTGCTGAGGACCGAGATGTGTGTGTGTGAATGGGTGGGGGGGGGGCTCATAATTTACTCCAATATTTACCTGCACCGGTCGATGCCTGCAGTGTACCTCTACCACTGATCTAAAAAAAACATCGTAGAGTGCTTCATTCGTTATATTTCATGAATAATGGACAATTTAAGTGTTTCCTTTATTTAATGAAAATTAGGCTCAAGAAAATACATATTGCGATGCTTTTTTTCGGAATTATCATTTCTCTCAAATTTTTACTTTTCAATTAAAGTTGTCATTGAAAGAGTTAATTTAATATTTTTTTATGACTTTGATGCAACGTAAGAGCGACCAAAATTTTCAGAAAGGGACTTCAATGAAGTGAATAATGTATTTTATTTGGAATTTTTTCCTCATCAAACACAATAATTGAATTTAATTTCGTTCATAACATGTTCGATGAATAAATTAAATTTATAAATGCTTTTTTTCTCAAGCTAAAAGTCTGAGACGCCTCTTTGTCCCCTTTTTCTTGGTACGAAATCTCAAAGACATTAGTAAAATCGTACAATGAAACTTCAATCAAACCAAATTAACATTCTAATTATACCAACACACAAATGGGAAGACAAAAACATAACACGAATAATAATTAGAATAATTGTCATACAAACTCCATATCTTAACATTACGTACACAAATTAAACTAATAATACATCCGTACGTTCACCGACACTAAATCATCTCTATCTCAAAAATAAGCGCATAATGCAAATACACGAACGCCCCCCCTCCCAGATTCCGAATTACGCACTTGACAGCTCGTGCCACCGTACCAATGTAAGCCTAGTACAGTACATACGTACAATTCGTGTATAATTTCTTTAGCCATTATGCATAAAAATTACATACATGTCTACGTCTGTGTACCCCAACAAACCTATAACCCAACCCAACCCAAACTGAAGATCGTGCGCGTAAAAACTCTCTCGCTCGGCACACGTTCTCACATAAATATACTAATATTTTAAAGAATAAATACGTTTTATAAAAATTATACTAGCGAGTATAAAATACATACACACATACATACGTACGTATACAAGCTGCAAGGGAGAGCTACTTAGTACAGCTTGGATGGTTGACAGAAAAAAACAAATGTCTCCAGTAAATCAGAGGGCTGTTTTAAAGGGGATAAAGAATCAAACGGTACAATAGGTGGTCTAGCACACGACAGTTTTTTCTATTTTTCCTTTTTTTTTTCTTTTTTACACAAAAGGCACTTCATAATAAAAAGGGAAAAAATCTACCCTCTGCTTTTTGCTATTTACGTGTATGTGGCGCGGCGCACATTTCCTATACATTATGGAGTATTTTTCGTTTATGTTACATTAAAAATAACTGCTTTAATGTTTTCTTTCGCGGTTGGATGTAATATGCCGCCATTTTGGTAATAATATCGTAAGTATTGGTAGTACCAAGTACCAACGATGTTATTTTTTTTTTTTTTTGGTACACTCTACTTCTCTCGAAGCGACGTGCACAGTACGTGTAATACATATTGCGAACCAAGTACGTTACTATAGGTTGAGTTTTTTACCAAGAGGAGGTACTTGGCAATTACGAGTATAGTACTATGCGGTAGATTTTTACCAATGAGATTGTAGCTATTATATTTAATACGCCTGATTTGAATATTTACTAAAAAAAAAAAAAAGTACATGTAAAATAATCCAAAGGGATTGTAAATGTTGGGATTTTCATGGGACTAGCGTACATGAGTATTAGGTACATACTTGGGATATGTACAGAAATATTATCTTATTTTGATTTTATTCCTAATTAGAGTTATAAGCCGTTAACGAGGGAAAGATAGGTAATCAACAAAATTCGCTTCGAAGTCCCTGAAGGATGTAAGATATTTACTTTCCGTTCCTTTCTTTTGAGAATAAAAATTATTCACTTGGCTCAATATCAATCAGAATCGTTCAAATTGGACCAATTAGGCTTGGTTTGGTGACACATTAAATGTGTACATGTGTAGGAAGGAGCATAGCCTTGACTCAAAATTTATTACAAGCTCATTAGTATGGGGGCTGCAGGGAGACGAAAGCAAGAAAAAAAATTCATTTTAAAGCTAATTAATAAGGAACCAATAGTTGTCCAACATATCCAAAAATCAGTGCCTTAAGAGCGATTATGAGCGAAGATTATAAATCCTTTTTCCAATGCTTGATCTCAAAAAAAATTGATTCCTCATGTAGCTCCCCCTTCTCTAGTTGAACTAGGTATTAGATATACGCTTCTGTGGATCACAATTTCTAGGTCCCATTCACAGAACAACGAATGTTTGCCCTATGAAATGAAAAAAATACCGACTATATTTGACGTAAATACCACTGGTAACCAACCAGTAATAAAAAAGTTACAACAATAATAATTCAGTGGTATATCACTGATACCAGAGTTAAAACATTCCAACGGTAAAATGTAATTTGTTACCAAAAGTATATCATGTTTTACCAGTGGTGCGTCATTTACCACCAGCTGTATACGATATTTTGTACGAGTGGTTACCAGTAGTAAAACCATGTTTAGCTTTTGTGCAGAAATGTTGACCAGCGGCACAACAATATTTACCAGTGGTACAGTGCGCTTTACCAGTGGTACAATATTGGCCACTAGTGGCACAACACTGTTTACCGGTGGTACACTATTGATCAACAATGGTACAGCGCTGTTTACCAGTGGTACAATATTGGTCACCAATGGTACAACACTGTTTACCAGTGGTACAACACTGTTTACCAGTGGTACAATATTGCCTACCAGAGGATTACTATTTCTTACTAGTGGTACAGCAATGTTGACTAAAGTAAAAACAGTGGTACAACAATGTTGACTCAAGTAAAAACGTTGTTTACCAGTGGTACACCACTGGTTACCACAACTGCATTGTTGATTACCAATGTTACACCATTGATTATCAGTGTTACATTATTGTTGACCAGTGATACAACATTACTTACCAGAGAATCACAATTTGTTACCAGGGGAGCAACAATGTTGACCAGAGTTGAAGCGTCGTTTACCAGTAGTACACCATTGGTCACCACAGCTACACCATTGGTTACCAGAGTTACACCAGTGATGACTACCTTTGGTGACCAGTGTGACATTACTGGTTACCAGTGTCATACCATTGTTTACCAATGTTGCAGCGTTGTTTATCAATGATGCAACATTTGCTACCAGTAGTAGACCATTGGTTACCATCGCAATACTACTTTTTACTAGTGTCACAACATTGTTTACCAGTGGTAAAACATTATTACCGGAGATGGACTACTGCTTACCAGTGGTACAATATTGTTTACCAGTAATACTTTACTGCTTATCAGCTGTTCATGTTGTTAGAATGAAAAAAAAAAATGAAAATAAAAACAGAAAGTATAGCTTGGAACTGAAAAATAACGATAACAGAATAATTAAGTTATTTTTCCGTTATTAACCTAATGCTTTGTCATATTGTTAATGAAAACCAGGCTATTACAGACTATCGACCAACAGCAGTTGGGGTGGGGAATACCAAAAAAATCTGTTTTGGGGTCCTAGAAGACCATTAAACAATTTTTGGTCATGTCAGATATTTATTTTTATTTTTATCCCCCTCCACCAACATTAAAATCATTTAGTTTGCCCGATAGTGGCCAAAATCACTCCAATTCGGTCAATGGGCCAAGTTTGGCGGCGGATTAGATATATATGATTGGGGATGACCTTGGGTCACAATTAAGTTTTGCCTCATTTTGGGGAAGCGAGTGCTGAGGGGCCATAAACACAAAAAATGATTTGTTTTTTGAGTCAATCGATAGAGAATCCGAAGTTGTATTACGCCTTCAAAAATCGACCTTCTAGATCACTTGGGAGGGGAGATATGAGGGAAAAGGGCTGTTCCTCCCCTATCTCTCTTCACCAAATTGAGCTAGGAAGTTGAAATTTGATATGTTCATTCAGTAGGGACTCTTTATGTGCTTTTTGGGCCCAGTTCCTATGCACCCCCTCACAGCCAAGAAAATATGGTTTTTTGGTCAGGTTTTCTTCATTTTTTGAGTTTTTTGAGTTTGTTCCTTGTATAACTCTTCTCCAAATGGAGGTAGGAAGTTGAAATTTGGTATGTAAGTTTGGTAGAGACCTCAGATCTGGATTTTGGGAGTCTCGACTTTTCAGCTCCATTGCACTTTCACACAGGCTTGAATATGTGGTTTTTTGGTCGTTTTTTTCTCTTCTGATTGCATATCTTCAAGGGTTGTTCTCAATTCTCCCGATTATAGTACCTCATAAAAATCAGGATGTTTGTTTTTTTTTCCTCCTCGAAACTAAAAATCATTTGCTATGCTTAATACCAGCCAAAATTGATTAAATTTGGAAAATAGACTTAGATTGGCTGCGGATTTGATATTATGAAGTGGGGTTATCCTTTGGTTAAAATTCAGCTATACTCAAATTCGGGGGAGAGGATGCTGAGGGGCTAAAATTGCAAAAAAGGTTCTGTTTTGAGCCAATCAATAGATAATCAAAAATTGTATAACAGCTTCCTAAGCCATATTTTTACCTTGAAAAAGAGCTGTTCCCCTGCCGCCCACCCCATTTTAGCTTGAAAATTGAAATTTAGTATGTAGACTTGGTAGGAGTCATAGATACGCCTTTTCAGACCCAATGCTCCCCTTTACAGCTGCAAAATTCGGTGTTTTGGGTGGGTTTTCTCATGCTTTAAGTTTGTTCCTCGCATAACGCCCCTCCAAATTGGGCTAGGAAGGGGAAATTTAGTATGTAGATTCAGTATAGGTTTTGGATGTGTCTGGGGGGGGGGTTCGACTGTTCAGCCTTATTGCAGCCTCTTACGTCCCTGAAAATGAACTTTTTTAAATCAATTTTTCCATTTTTTGAGTTTGTTCCTCGCATAACTCCCCTTCAACTTCATCTAGCCCATTGAGATTTGGTATACAGATTTAATATAAGTCTTGTATGTGCCCTTTGAGGGTATCAGATATTCACTTCAATATATACCACATGAGAATTCAATAAATGCTCTAGATTAGTTTTTTTTTTTGAAAAGTTTCAACTTTCATCCGTCTCTCATTCCTTGACTCATCCTAATAATGTATTTATGCCAGTTCTCAAGTTGGTTCTTCACTCGAGGCCCCTCTCAAATTTATCTAATAAACCGAAATTTGATTATAATTAAATTTTACGCCGCAAAATAACAAAGAAAGGCAAACATCACTACATCATGCACACTGTTTCGAAAGTATAAATAAGCATACCTATCTAATCGCGAAGTCTAACGAAAAAGAGAGAAAAAAATCTACCCCACACTTTCGCTCAAACCTGATACGATAAAAAAGAAAAGAAAAGAACCCGCCAACGACGACGTAATACCCGTGACATAGATAACAAAACGCGTTTAACCATTGCTAATTTCTTCACCCTGAAAGAAGTAGCAAGTAGCATTTAGCTTCTTCTTCATCGAGTTACGACAACCGTACGAAATTAACATTCTTACGCAGTTGAAATACGAGTACCAAGTACCTAGCTACCTACAGGCTACTGTTCGATTCAACGCTGTGTTTTTTTCATCTTTTTTCGACAAAGCGTGTATAAAAAGCCTATCTAAATTAGATTTTGACTTTTTGACGTATGTATCTAACATTTTTATGACATCTTTATAAGGCTACGATAAAATGATACACGCGAATGTAATACGTAGTACTTCAAAATTGACACTTCTGCGAGCTGTCGTCTATTTAAAATACGAAAAAAAAAAAATGTAAACAATGGCGTTATAAAGTTACAGATGGGCATTGTGGTGATTTGAGTACGCCTGCCATGCTATATACTAACTATAAAGACCCACCAGCAACCAAAGTACTAGTACACACACACAACTGTACCCATATATTAATCTCATTTATATAAAGATACTTTCATCACGCTACACGCAGACAGTATCAGCATCCCTCTAAATATTGCAATCATCGTAAAAAGCCACGATTATCTTAACACATACAGTATAATACTTACTAAAATATAACGTGAAAATGAAATAAAAATATACCCTAGACCCCTATCTACACAAATATACTCTCAATATTTATATACTTAAATGATGACCATACACAGACGCTGATACTTTCATCAGAAAACGCAACTTTCATTACAATACAACAATGCCCATTGGCTGTTTATGATTTATCAACCAGTGCGAATCCTATTTACTAGTCGTGCCACACATTGCTCCCTCGAGATGAGCAGTTCTCTCGCTTCGAAAATTCCCATTTAATTTTACCAAAAAATATACACTATTTATACGCAGATACGCTGTTTACTAAATGATTAACTCGACTCGACCCGACGCGGAAATTAAGGTAAATTGGTACAGGCATAATAGCGTCACGCGAAAGTAAACAAAAGAATTTGATAACGGTGTTAGAATACCAGTTAACATACATATCAGAGCTGAAAAAGCTGATAAAATACGATAATACCTATGTTTTAGTCTATATCGTGGTCAATGTCGATGCGATAATGAGGTTAAATTTGTGCAAGTTATACGCGAGAGTTATAGCTGATAGATTTGAAAATATTTATTTTTTAAATAATAATCCAGCGAACCAATAATACCGTTAAAATACTTTTTCAGACTTTGAAACGACCATTAAACAAAATTCTCATTAGCGTTACTCTGTTGCGAATTATTTCTACTAATTGAAAGTGTTTCCTAAATTACGAATAGCTTGTCATTTGTACATAGGAAAAGTAATAGTACGAGCACACAATTAGATTTTCACGAGTGAGTAAGTAGTAAGTACATAGATAAGGTGGCTCAATTTCACGCTATGCTTACGAAGGCTTCGCAAGCTAAGCAATTTAGCTTAGTCGTGTACTTTTGGATCTAAAAATTTGAATTTGCTGACCTGACTTGTTCGACACATTTGCCATTTTCTATATCCCCATAGGCGAGGCTAAGGGAAAGGAAATGAGAAATATGCAGCGAGTGAGGTTTTCACATTAATTTTTTTTCTCAGCGAATTTTTAACCGATTATTTTCAATTTTGGTACAAAAAGAAACGTCTTTTATAAGAGGAGGTGTTGTGGAATTTTTTCGGATATTTCTGACCCTAAATAAAACCTTGAAATAGACTTTGAAAATTTTAAAGGGCATGTAGTAGCCCATTTTGTGCCGAAGACATGCAAAAATTATCACTAGGAATATTTTATATTTTTTTGAAATTTTTAAAAAATTTATGACTTGGTGAATCTCTTTTTGTAAGCCCAAAAAACCGTTTATTTACTTACCCTGGTTTCTGTTGAATATTGTGTACTTCGGAGCTCATCCCTTCCTCTCTAAAGATAAAATGTATCCCCACCCCTACATTGATGAGCGTAAAGGACAACTATAAAGCTTTTCATGTAGTATTTTTCCAGCTTAGTATAAAATTTCAGACGTGAACATCACATGAGCCCCCCCCCCTCAATTTTAGGTAACGATAATAACGCTTCGATTGATACGTGTAAAATAGTCGAACACAACAAACACTTTCGAAATTAGATAAAAATCATCAGATAAGTTAAAAAAAAATGTAGAAATTGATCAAATATCACGAAACAGTTGAAAAAGAGGTGAAAATTGATCAAAAATCCGGAAAATCATTTAAAGTTACCGGAATATGGGTAAAAAAATTGACAAAAATGAGTAAAAAATTACAAAAAAAATGTTGAAAAATATACGAAAATTGAACAAAAATAAGGAAAAATTCGTTAAAATTCGTCGAAAATCATTGAAAATTGGGTAAGAATTTGACAAAAATGGATAAAAACGTGTAGAAAATTGATCAAAAATCAAGAAAAAGTGTTGAAAATTAAGTTTAAACCGACCCAAGGTATGAGAAGAAACAAAAAATCCCTCACAATTTGACCACAAAATTGAAAGAAATGGTAAACAAAGTTGAAAATTGTTCAAAAATCACGAAAAACTGCGGAAAAATAGGTGAAAATTGAGTTGAAATACGAAAAAAATTGTTAAAAATCATTGAAAATTGGTAAAACTTTGACAAAAATGGTTAACTAAATGAAAAGAATGGATTAAAAATCACGATAAAATGTTGCAAAATGAGTAAAAATTAAACGAAAATGGAGAAAAAAAATGTTAAAAGTTATTGAAAATAGGCTAAAAAACTGACAAAATTTGGTAAAAAATGTTGAAAATTGACGAAAAATTTCAAAAAATTGTGAAAAGCCATTAAAAATTGGATAAAAATTGGTTAAAATTGCAGAAAATTAATCAAAAATTACGAAATAATAATGAAAAGCACGTAAAAATTGACATAAAATAAGAAAAAGAATCGTTAAAATTCTTATTTTTCATCAAAATTTAACGGATTTTCGTGATTTTGGATCAATTTTCTGCATTTTTTCGATCATTTCTTCAAAGTTTTATCCAATTTACGATGATTTTTAAAAATTTTTGTTCAATTATCACCTATTTTCCAACTTTTTGTTCAATTTTTTACTCAACTTTCAATGATTTTTAGTGATTTTTGTTTCATTTTCACCTATTTTTCAACTTTTTTTCGATATTTTGTACCCATTTTTTGCTCTTCTCGTGCATTTTTGTACAACTTTTTCTCAATTTTCAATGATTTTTAACGATTTTTTTCTTATTTTAAGTTAATTTTCAACCATGTTTTCGTAATTTTTGATCATATTTCTGTAATTTTTACTCGTTTTTGTCAACTTTTCACTAATTTTTTGTTGATTTTTGAAAATTTTTCTGTCTCTGTTCAACTTTTTACACTTGTTACCCGTTTTCGCTGAAGTTTTACCAAATTTTCGAGAATTTTTAACAATTTTTTTTCATATTTCAGCTCAATTTTCACCTATTTTTCAACATTTTTTCGTAATTTTTGATAAATTTTCACAATATTTGTCAATTTTTTACCAAATTATCCATAATTTCAACGATTTTTGTCTAATTTCACGTCAATTTTCACATATTTTTCGATGTCTTTGTCGTGATTTTCAAACAATTTCTGGTACCTTTTTATCCATCTTTGCTCAAGTTCAATTCCAGATAAAAATATGAATTTTTGAAATTTAAGTACTTCTATCGCGTGAATAGTGATTATAGGGGGGAGGGGGGGGTAGTTTGAGCTGCTCAACACGAATCTGCGGCTGGTTTTTTCGTATAACAATTTCATAAGTATATAAAGTAACATTTCTGATTTTTAGCATCGTATTTTACTAACCTCCTTTAAATTTTCAAAAATTACAAAAAATAAACGAAAAAAAAAATTTCCGATCGAAAACGATCATTTTATGAGCGAAAATCTGGTTTTTCGAGTTTTCCAAGACGTTCCCCTATTTTTAAAATTCTGAAAAAATATCACTTTGTACACGGAGAGACTAGATTAATAATATAGAATTTTTTCTCTACTTTCTCCCCGAAACTTTACGTAGAAAAAAATACACGTCTCGGTTAGAAAAAATTGTGGAAAATTTTTTTCAAAAGCACCCATTAATACCCTTCGGTATAATCTACCACCTACGTAAATTTAAAAAAGAAAAAAATGATTCAAAATTTTCGAAAATAAAAATTCTTAATTTCAAGGCTGAAACAAAATGGTACGAAAGGGTTTAGAAGACTAAAACTTTTACCATCAGGTTTCCATATCATAAGAAGCAAATTCCATTTGGGCAGTTCTGGGCCAGATTTACTAACCTTATCCATCGCTATCCTTTTCGAATGTTTGACTGAATTTTACTTCGATTACGTACACTGAAAGTATAGGCATAAGGTTCCTAGCACGTATACAAAGGCAGGCACGTGCTTCACAAAATTTATCTATATTTCATTTTTTGAAAAGATATATTATAGATCTAAGCAACCGCGGAGGAAAAAAAAAAGAAAAAAAGAACAAAAGGCCATATCGTACGTGTACCTACAAAATCTTACGTAAAGTACCAACATGAACAGCAACATGTAAAGAAGGGGGCGAGCAATGAAAAAAAAAAAACTATCATAGTCTTCGAATAATACTTATTGTAGGTACAAAACGATAGCTGTAGGTAAGGGGTACCTATCGTAGTAGTATTTACGCTCTAGAAAAAGAAAAAAGTGACCACGACTCATAAATCATTATTTGTGTCCAGACGCTGTATACATCGATCGTACCTTACCTAATGTACTTGTGCTTTCGATCAAAGGTACTCTAATGCGGCAAATACGCGTGATATTTTGGCTAGTATTAAAAAAAAAATAATAATAATAATAATACAATGGCGAAGAAGGAGAAAAAAAAAGGAGGAGGAAGGAGACGAGATGATAAATATGTATTATCAAAGGGATTACAAATCGACGTTAAAATATTTAGATATTAGCAATAGGAATATAGTATGATTCGGTATATACAGATCAAAAATACTACACTGTGTATCTCGGAACGTTTTCACTTGAAACAGCTGCTGTCCACGTTGGCCATATCTCTCTACCTAACGCTAAGCACGCACCCTTCCTCCAGGTGCCACAGTAAAGAATCCGTTTGTTGACCAAAAACTACCCCGAACTTCTTGCTTTATACGATTGACCATTTAGGATAGGAATCGATAGTGTACCTTGGACATAACGAGCACATATATCGCTCAGCACAGCTCCCGGTACACTTTGATTTTCCTACCATAATCATCGTAAATTGTGGTACATTGGTACATACTACCTATAAAGTCCATGGTAAAGACACCATGGCTACTTTCCGTTTGTGCGGCCTGCGCGCTAAAAAAAAAAAAAAAAAAAAAAGAGTGTAAAACCTTACAAATGTACATATATACCTTTTTCGTATATCTATCTACCTTAGTACCTATGGTCACCGAGAGTTAAAACTAACTCTCCGGGTTTTTTTGCTCGATTTTATTCGATTTCTTTTGTTACGTACAAAAACTACCCTAAAATAACCGTACTTTAGGCCTTAAAGAAGCGTGCACAATAAAATATATATATATCTTTTACACCGCAACGGACGCGGACGTTGGACATTGAAAAATTCTTTTTATTGGTTTCTCTTCTTATTCTTTTTATATAGGTATAATTCTGCGCCGGTATTGATGTCTTATTACGAAATTTATGCGTTTTACCCGGAATGCCAAGACGACGCAGACGTCAACGTTCGATTGTTAATAATTTTTGAACAAGTCTCGTGCGCTGTTGGAGATAAAAACTCGACGAGATCAGTTTTTTTTTTTGCTCTTCTTCCTGCTTTACTTTGGCTCTGGTCTTTCTTTACGTCGATCATCAATTTTAACTGAGTAAGATTACTGTCGACCTATAGTGGACAGCGGTCATTTTATAAGGGTAGTAAGTGTTATTGGTACCACATTATACCCTGCACAAAATGACGGTGGTATTTTTACTTATCCGGAAAAAGTGTTACACTTTTTGGTGATGATTTTTACTCACATCTTGGACATCTAGATTTGTATAGCAAGCATTTGAGAAATGCTAAATAAAACAAGGATAGATAGGAAACGGAGGCAAAATATCAACACCTTTGCACCGATTCGATTAGTTTTGGAGGCAATTTGTAGCTAGATTTAACAGAAAAAATTATTTAAAAATTGACCTTATGAGAATATTGATGGAAGTAGTAGAAAGGTACAGTAGGAGTTGACTAATTTATGCTCTTCACAGCTACAAGTCATATAGTGGTGAGGGGAGGGGGGGAGTGCAACCCACCATTTTGTCGACTTACTATATGAAAAAATTGAAGATTTTTCCGACTTTCGTGCATCCCCCCTTCCCTCATCCTGTCGAATAGGGGACATTTCAGAGAAATCTCTGGCTTTTTTTTTTTAATAAAAATGAACAGCCAAAAATTTCTTGATAATTCAAGGTCGAGAGGTCAAGAATGAGCATTTTAAGGTATCTTTTTAGTAATGTAGTTAGGAATATCTCACGAAAAGGATATGAAATTTTTCTAAGCGGTGAAATAAGAAATGGGATTTTTTTTTTTTGTAAAATATATGGTGCATAAAATTTAGTTTTTTTGAATTTTAATCCTTAAAAATTGGGCAAACAGAATGCGGAAACGTGTCCAGGCGTAGCAAGGATGAATTTTTTGAAGTTTCATGACAAAAAAAAAAAAAAAAAAAAATGGGAAAAAAGCATCGCTCCACGATGCTTTTTCAGCCTGATTT
>FIZR01000334.1:45959-96933 GCA_900060175.1 Ferrisia virgata | reverse complement strand
TTTTTTTTTTTTTTTTTTTTTTTTTTTTAGAAATATTATTATGAAATTTTGCACTATTTTTCAGAAAAAAATTTTTTACATCAAATTTCTTTTGCAGAAATAGTAGTCTTATTGAAAATTTACTCAGTTTTGCGGTATTTTTTCTGAATTGGTTAAATATTTTAGCAAAAACAACTCTTAGGCGAAATTAATATTTCTATAGAAATTTTTTTTTAAAAAGAGCAAAAAAATTCCAACGTAAAATCTGTTTTCCAAAGTTTCTAAGCAGCTTGAAGGAAACATAATCGTGTCAAGTGGTGATGGAGAGGGAGAAGGTACCTTATTGCTTCAAAAAATTCCAATTCGGTACTTTTAGGAATTTTTTTTAAATTAAGACCGAAAATGTGAAACTTTTTTGCGAAATTACAATATTTTTTCTCACATTATTCAAAATATTTCATGAATCACTTCACGTTTACTTCCAATTTTTTTTACCAAAAATACTACATGATGTACATAACACAACGGCGTAAACTGGACGCCTCCAGCATTTTCAGATAAAAGCTTAGAAATTTTTGAAAATAATGTCAGATTTTTAGAAAAAATTTCAGATCTGTGTAATTTCTCCCCTGCAATGATTAGGACAGGCAAAATATTGTACATACGTTCAACTTGAGTTGCTCTAATTGTAATATGCAGGAATTACTATTGAAGCAAAAAACCCTATATATTGTAATATTTTTGAACTTTTTTTTCGAATTTTCTGTGAATTTTTCAACTATTGAGTCAGTTTTGCAAGCAGAATAAGATATGAAGTTGAAAAGTTGAATATTTTTATTCATCATTTTGATGTCATGTCTCACTGTTTACATATTTTCAAAAAAAAAAAAAAAAAATTCAGTCCAAATGGTAAAAAATGCAAAAAAACCTACAAAATCAGAATATTTTTAATTTTTTTTATAAAAATTGCTTTAAAATTAAATAAAATCAATACATATTGTTTTCCTAATGTATGGTAAGAGTGGGGAAGGAGGAATTCAATGAAGTTAAAAAGTCGACACCACCAAAAGACAGGTGCCCCAATTGGAGGGGAGTTATAAGAGGAAAAACTCAAAAAATTGGAAAAACCGACTGAAAAAATACTTTTTTGGGGATGCTAGAGGGAGCAATGGGTTTGAAAAGTCAAGGCCCTCAAAAGGCACATCTAGGACCACTATCTAACCTACACACCAAGTTCAAACTTTCTAGCTCAATAATCTCGAAAAGAAAGAAAACCGACCAAAAAACTATACTTTTGGGACTGTGAGGGAGAACAATGAGGCTGAAAAGTGGACACCCCCAAAAGGCATATGTTGGTCCGCTGCAAAATCCACAAAACAAATTTCAATTTGCTAGCTCAATTTAGTTGTGGAGATAGGAGAGGAACAGACCTTTTCGAAGGTTAAAAAGAGGAAACCCTCTATATCTCCCCTCGCAATTGACCTAGGAGGCTGATTTTTGGTCATGTTATACAACTTTAGATTGTCCATCTATCGGCTAAATAAGAAACAATCTTTGAGATTTTAGCCTCTCAACACTCCCTTTACCAAATTTGGGCAGAACTGAATTTTGACGCAAGATCATCCCCGCTTCAGAATATCAAATGACACGCCAATCAAAGCTTATTCCTGAAATTTAATAGATTTTTGGTCAATACCACGCTGAGAAAATAATTTTTCAATTTTGGGGGGAAAAAACTAAAAATAAAAATAAATATCTGACATGACCAAAAATGGTCGTAATGGTCTTTTAGGACCCCAAACTGGATTTTGTAGATATTCTCCTCCTCATCCACTGTAACTAGATAGATCGTAATAGCCTAATTTTCATCGACTATATGACATAGAAAATCAGGCTAAATAGCACATTAGAAAACTCAAAAAAGACCGATCCCAGAACTTTGATTACACGCTAAACGTTGAAGTTTAACTTTTGATTCTTCTGCATGTCCAAATGTTTTCAGCAAAGAAACGAAACTAATGTTTTATTTGCATAAAACATCCGACATCGAATATGTTCTCGTGTATTTTAAGAACGAATCAAATATTTTGTTTTTTAAATTGATACACCTGCAGCTGTAGCCAAGTTTTCCATCATTTTAGTAAAATTGATATTTTTTATTTTTTGCAATATTTTCCGAACATGACAAGGTTTTTATTATTCAACAGTAGATAGCTTGTATACATCTGTAAAAATCTTTTAAATAAGGGGAATTTTTTTTTTTCAAATATGCAATTCATTTTTAGCACAGCAGGATTTCCTCGATGTAAAAATATTCGTACGTGCTTATATTTTATCCTTGTATTCTCGCATTCGATAGACTCATTCAACGTATGAAATTTTTTTCAATTTAAATAAATAAAATTGAAGATTTTATAACATTGGATATTGAATAAAGTACACGCAAATGTAATACATAATACCACAATAGCACAACTGCAAAAATACGTAAAAACGATTACCCACAACTGAATTTTCAAATAGGTACATTACTTAAAGGCCTACGTACATAAATCTATACTTAATTTTACATCCACGTATATGAATTACGTTAAAATTTTTTTTTTTTTCATATCACACTTTCTCTCGGAAGAAATTCAATTTACAATTCAAGGTCACAATATGTTTTTCTGTCATCTGAAACAGAAACAGGTCTCGCGGTTTACACTTTTTTTTTTTTTTGATGCGTCTTTAGATCTTTCAAAGAAACAAAAAAACACTATACAAGTTGAACCGAATGCAAATTTCTAACGATGTGAAAACTACAGAGAAAGAGCAAGAATGTTGAACTTGTCTCAAACAAAACCTAACACCAACAATATGAAAATTCTAAACAAGCTGTAATAACAGAAAATGAAATAAAAAGAAATACTCGGGTGAAAAAATCGAGATGACAAATTCAACACGACTTCTTCTATTCTAGGTATGTTTAATTTTTATGATTGGAGAAATTTCAAATTATTTTCCTCGCCAGTAAGTTTTTTTACAGATTAAATTAACTGTTGTAATTACATTATTATACAATTTGCATTATCACAAGAATCCGTACGTATGGAGAAAATTTATCAGATAATTTTTACACGTGGAAAGAATATTTAGGTTTTGGGAATGTACCTAGCTATCTGGTATCTACCTATGATAATAGAAAATATCTAGGGATCTGAAACTCGTGTCGATGAATGTGATAAAATTTTAGTTATTATAAGCCCACTCTCATTTATACACAGAACATATCTGTATAATAATGGATACCTTTTCGGGTAAAACCACAAGAACGAAATTTCGCTCTTCGTATACGATGCTTTTTGGTAAATGTTTCCATAATTTAATTGGCTCCGTCATACGTCGATATACATATTAAAAATATTACATCTTCACAAACGAAAAATAAGATTTTGAAATAAAAAGCCAAAGCTTCATTGTACTTGGGTTAAAAAAAAAAAAGGTAAACATGATTCAAATATGGTTTTAAAATTCGTACAAAATTAAAACGTCGTAAAAAATATATTTTATCACCATTATTCTTGATATATGTCTACAATAAGGAAAATCTTGGACAAATTTTAATTAGATACATCTTTTAACCGGATTTTTATATAATTTTCACTTTTGACACTTACTCTCGAATTCGAGCTTATCTGATTTAGGTATTCATTGCTTAATTGAGTTTTTTTTTTTTTTCACGCGAAGTAAAAATGTAAAACTAAACAATAAAATGTTCTGCTTGAAAGTTGTTTTTTAATTTTCGTAATTTCATCATCAATCACAAAACATGCGAAGGGTTTTTCTGTTTCAATGCAATTACCAGCGATGACGGAAAAAAACACAAGATGTGCGAACAAATTGACATAATAATAACAATAAAAATAATAATAATAATAACACAACGACATGAAATATTTTGCAACATTACACCAAAAAAATGATATTATATTCTCAGTATGACGAGTGCGTAGCGCTTTCTTATAATACCGCAGACATACGTGTATTAGTGTTTTCTCGTTCAACAAAACTTATCCTAAAGGCATAAAAAGAATTAAGGTCACAAATGATTCGAAATGCTACTACAAACATAGCGTAACAAAAAGATTGGAAAATTTTTCCGTACGTACTACGTACCTAAGCATTATTGTTTCAGACCCAACACTCGTCATTGGTTTATAAAAGGTGGTCAGTAAACTGAATCGATGGAAAAAAAAAATAATAATATAACGTCACCTTTATAATCAGTTTAGCGAGCTCGTTACTCGACTGGTAAATTACCAATGCGAAAAGAACCAAAATCGATACAAATTTCAGGAAGTTGCCATGACATTCGCCATACGAGTTTTCTAATTAGCACCTCGTTAGATAAGAGGAAAAAAAATGCAGAATGGTTGACTTGTCTCGCTTCTCGCTTAAGACTATTGAAATACGACATTACATTGCACAGTGACCGCACATATATCTGACTCATGAAATCACGATATCGATTACCATCATTTTATCAATAATTTTTTGAAATATATTTTTTAAAATTCGAAATTCTAATTTGCCCAGTAGCTTTAATTTATTTCCACGTTGCGATAATGAATTTATTAAGCCTTGGGTAATTGTTTTCCGGAGTAGGTAGGTACTTTTTTGTCAACTTAAAAAATACCCGTACAATTTTCTCGCTACACACAATTCGATTCATTCTTTTTATTTTATTTTTTTCTTTTCTACATCGTTTCCACATCACGTTGACTCATTACACAAGTTTTTATTGAAACTTTTTTTCCTACTTACTCGAATAAATCACATTATCAATGAAAACTAGGATTTTCATCAAAATCTCCCAAGAGATAATTACTATTCCGGTCGCAAAAAGTTGCCGTAATAAAATTTGTATTCATTTGAAGTTTTAATATTTTATATTCTTTGTCGGCGTACATTTTCTCATCATTTCATGCCGTTAACGAATTAAAGGGTTGGTAAATTACATAAACGAAAAATAATTAACCGAAAGTCTGGCACGACGCGTCGTCTTCTCGACTTTTAACCATGAAAATCTACGAGACTACGGACTTTCGTGAAAGTTAAAACTATACGCGAAAATTTTAAATACCTACCGAGCAAAAATTCATACACCGCACAAAGTTAGCCAGGTATTTCTATACTTATACATTATCTTAATACGAAAAATTTTAAACGCGTATTATGTTTATCTGCGTGTAAAAAAAAAACGCTTTTCAGCTCAATTTTCTAGATAGCTGGAAGTTTATGAAATTTTACAGACGACTAAATTTTCTTCTTTTCTCTCTTTTTTTTCCCGAGGAGATGCTTCGAAAGTCAAAAACTGTTTTGATCTACAGAGCAAATTTCAAACTTCCAAAGCCAATATGAGAATCTGTGGTGATACTCAAATTATGAGGGAAAATACTTAAAATAACACTTTTCGAGCTCCACGAGACGCGGGAACTGGTAGGAACATCCTTTCGCCAAATATATTACACATTTACTTATTTTACCAAGCCTCGGCTTTAGTCTTAGGTGGATCGAAGAAATATAAGGAGGTAGAGAGGGATAGATAGATTAAAAGGTCAACACCTCATGATTTGCCGATTGTGCCTGGGCACACCCTAATTTTTCCAGAATTTTTTCTCTCCCAATACTTTTAAAATTCAAAGTGAATTTCTCAATTTCCATCGCAATTATTTCAATAAAATTCTGAATAAAACTAAACTTCGCTCAAGTAGCTACTCGTTTATCGACTCGACTGCCAAAAATGTGAGAATGCTTCATCATTTTAAATAATTTTCTATTTTTGTACAAGCGTGTAGAGCACTCAAAATTATTCCCACAGCCAAAATTTCATCCCCTAAACACCATTCGGGGGAGGGGGAGTTATGACGGGCGGAATACATAAAATTGACAAATAACACAGCGATATTAATACAAAACGATATAACGAGACTTCATACCTCGCTTAGGAGCTAATTTTTCACCACATAGTATCCTTGGCATGGGCCACCCAGAGATGGGGTAGTCTCCCAAATCCGCGTGTAACACCTTGCAAGTGAATTTTTTGCCACCACTTTTTCAATTTTTTCAATACATTTCGGTTGGCTAAAAATTCATCTCGAGGTGTTACACGTAAATCCGGGCAACTACTCCATTTCTGTGTGACCCACATCGAGGATCATCCGTTTTGGGCTCCTAGAGGAATTACGTATATTGTCACTAAAATAATTTACTCTGTAATCGCCTCAATTCCGATAATCGGCTCAGTTTGGCAGCGGATTAGATATATATGAGTGAGGACGACCTTGGGTTAAAATTCACTTACGCCTCAACTTGGGGGAGGGGGTATTGAAGAGCCAAAAACGTAAAAATTGTTCCTTTTTGAGCCAATTGATGGAGAATGCCAAAGTTTACGGATGAAATATTCAAAAATTAGCATCCTGGGTTCATTAGGAGGGAGATTTCCCTTTTTGACCTTGAAAAAAGCTATTCCTCTTTCATCTCCCCTACAAATTGATCTAGAAAAATTAAAATTTGATATGTACATTTAGTAGGGGTCCTAGGTAGACGGGCCTTTTGGGGATTTAGACTTTTTTCATTTTCAAATAAACAAGATGATAAGTAAGCAAACAAATAAATAACATAAACATAGACTTAAAAAGTAAAACAGAAAGAAGACAAGTTTCATAGATCAGCTGTAGAGAAATAAATTGGGGAAGGGATCTTAAAATGCTTATTTTAATTGCCTAAAAATTTAATTTTTTCAAAACTTTACTTTCATTTTTCTTCCAATTTTTGTAAATTCAAATTCAAAAAAATCGTGGCTTTTAAACCATGCGTACTAAGTTTAAAAAAAAAATTAGGCTCTGGCCAACACACAGAAAGAGGTTGAACCCTTTTCTCCTCACTATGGAGCTACTTCTGGCTATGACAGTAAGAGAAAATATTATCTTTAGGTTAGGAAAGTGAAAAAAAATGCATAATGTTTCATATTTTATTGATTGGTTTTTCACCGTAAATTAATTCTCTCAAATATTTTTATCAGTACAAATTTTGATCTAAGATTATTTATCTCATTAATTTGCTGCATAATCAAATATAATTATCATTAAAAGTTGAATTGAGTGAAATATTTTTGGGTGCGTGAAAGAAAGTTAATGACTGAGCTGCAGCTGTAAATTACAGAAAAAAATAGAGCCTTCCATTTTGCTAGCAGCTCCATATACTTCAAAATCTTGAATTTCTCGATGGTAAAAAATCATGCAACTCGGGACAAGCCCAAATTAATGATAAATTATTGAAGAAATCTCAAAAAAAGAACAATTTTATTCCACTTTGGAAAAACAGCTGAACACAGTTCCGAATAGTTAAAATTAGCTGTAGAAATGGAAAAATTTCAAAAATCAGCGAAAACATATCATCTGGTCTGTGTTTACAAACAATATAACAAGGTCAGCGATGGATGAAATAAAATCGTGAAAATCGAGAAAAATTTTTCTACATTTTGTATTTTTTCGAACTTTAAAATTAATTTTTAAAATTTTCCTATTCTTCCATCCTGTGTATGATTTTTGCAAGCTGTAAACAATCTGTGCCTTCTTTGCCAAAATGATGACGAGCAAATCAGGCTAAAAATAAAGAACCCAGCTATCGAATTCGAATAAATGCTGACTAAACTAATTTGAAAAAATTATTTAGCATTAAAATAAACTGAAAACATATCTTCATTCTTGTTTTTTTTTTTTTACTTTAGTTGAATTTTTTCAAAAAACCAAAAAGGAAGATCTGTAAAATTCAAGGTCTTTATATCTAATAAAAAATATATACGTAGTACTCGTAAGTCGCAAAAAGGCACAATGCTTTCTTCATCTCATCTTGACAGAAAAAGAAAATGCAAGAGAAAAAAACACGCAACGTAGCGGTTTTTTTTTTTGATCCTAAACATTTTATCAGACCAAAGTAGCGAGATTCTCCTTACATTTTAAACCTATTTTTGTGATTAATTTAAGACTTTTATTGCGTTTAATGTGTCAACCTTGAGTAGTAATAATTCTTATTCGCTTGTGTTGTGGTTTTGCACGACGTAACGTAAACACTAAACAGAAGTGAATTTTAATAATATATTTAAACTTTCGACAAAATAACAAAATTATTTTAAGTAATCTACGTGAAAACATGGTTAGTATATCGACTACGTAAAGACGAAAATACCATCAAATATCGTGCAAACAATTCTTTAAGATCAATTAACTACGTACGTATTTCGGACATTTTACAGTAAAATGCAAACCGCGTTAATTTACCAAGTCACAAATGGATTTTCAATTAAATACCTCATTCCATTTCGAACCAGTAAATGTTTTTATTTATTTATTTATTTTTTTTTTCAACGATGTATCATCCTAATACCACATCATTTATAAATTTCAATTCATAAATGAAGCTATTGAATGTGTCTGCGGCAATTTTCGACTGTCAAAATAAATAATAGGTTTGGTTTTTTTTTTCATCGGGGAAAAAAAAGAGAAAAAGAGATCTTTGATGACATACTTGAAGCAAGACCGCCTCTCAGTCGGTGGCTTTTCCCCTATAACAATACTAAAACGATCCAATAAAATAACATATTTTTTTTCATAAACTTCAAAAAAGATACACTATAATTAACGAGTATAAAAAAAGCATCACTTCTGAAAAGTTTTTTTTTTAATTTTGCATCGTATCTCAATGTTCGATAATATCTACCTATAATAGCATTTTTTAAATTGTGACAAACTGAAACACGTTAGCAAAAGGGTGCATGAATATAGTTTTAAAAATGAATGAACAAATATACATGTCAGCAAAAAGTATGACATAATGTTCGTAACATGGTAGTTCTTGCGTTAAGAAAAAGGAGCATTTGTAAAATACTTCTCAATACAAACATCAGATAATGAGTTATATGCTATTGGCCTTGGCAATAAAATGTTTAATGATTATAGATCTATTACTCAAAGGAAAAAAAATTCGATTAGATATTAAATGTACGCACGAAAAACTTGACCCAATATTCAAGAAGCATTTTTCATTTTTAATGTATAGATAGTAGATACCAGATACCTAGTACTTATGGATAGTTCAAATACGCATTAAATGTTAATCTACCAAGTCGTTTATTTTTCTTTCTCTTAGTAACCAATTTTTCGAATAGAATTTTTTCGCCTTAAAAACCGCCTGGAAGGTTTTCATAATTTCATATCGAATTTAAACTCAGTTATAATAAGTACAGTTCTTGTGTCCCTATCGATGATATTGGGCAGGTACACGGCGTTACAAGGAATTCCCATTCTTTCGAAATATACCCATTCATTATCCGCATCCATATTTCAAAATGACAGTTTTTTTAAACGAAAAATAAAATTGAGTGGAATTTTTCTGTCTTAACATACGTATTCTTCGAGTAAGATATTTTCCGCGAAAAATACCACGTTGTGTAGAAATAGGATGACACCTACATAGCGACTGTTTCGTTCAATGTAAACTTTTTAGAGTGATAAACGTCGCATCGTTGTTGAAATTTACTTTAAAAATGACTTCCATTAGTGAAATGCTTACTTAATTTAAGTTGAAAAATTATAAATGAGTTAATTCATCTACTTTTCTTTAAATCAATTACACTTTAAATTGACTTCTTGAAAGTTAAACATGGATTTTAAGGGTATAAGTTTTTTCAGTTCATTGCAATGCGCTAACAGATAGTGCTACAGTGCAGCCGACTGATTATATTGCTTTTTATTTATACGGCGTTTAATATTCGTACTCTGACGTATACAAGAACGCAGAACGAAATTCACTCAAATGGGTCAATATTATTTATTCGTACCATGAATATGAAAATACTCAATATATACAGCACAGAGCTAATAATCATTTTCACTCTACGAGATCTCTCAAAGTGAATGTGTATCGGTATGAAATATGACGTGTGTCAAATTTTCATTGGTTTTGAAAAAAGTAATTTCGATTTCAAAATTTTTAAAATTTTCGGATATCATATTCCCCAGACATTACTTTTACTTTGCAAATAAACTCTTAATTTTAAGATCAAAAAATAAATGAGAATTGAGACAAACAGTTGATTGCGAAACGAAAATGTTCATCCACAAAACGAGGAATAAAAATACTAGAATTCGCAAAACACTCCTGGAGAAGGGTGTGCTACCCCTATAAGTTTGGGTGCTGTGGCATGGGGCCCCACATTGAGGAAGAGAACCCGAATTTGGGTTAACTAAAAATATAATGTTTCGAAACAAAAGTTGGAAAGATGAATTGAATAAAAAGTCACCGGTGGATAAGTGTATCTGCCTCAAAGCAGAAAAAAAAACAACAACAGATATATGAATTTGTTGCTAGTTTTTTCATGTAACAATTTCATAAGTAAAGAAAATAACATCATCAATTTTCAACTTTGTGTTTGACTTGCTTTAATTTGGAAGTTCAAAAATTCCGGAAAAGAAACGAAATGAAGTGAAAATTGCATTACGAAAAAAATTAATTTTCTACCAAAAACGAACACTTTACGAGCAAAAAAAACGATGAAATAATATTTTTTTGAATTTACCAAAATATTCCCCTGTTTTTAAAATTTGTTAAAAACCATCAAAATTTATCAAAAATTAAGAAAAAATGTTAAAAATTAAGTAAAAACTGACTCAAAATATGCAAAAAAAGTTGTTAAAAATTTCCGAAAACTGGATAAAAATTCACCAAAATTGGGTAAGTTTAGAAAATTAATTAAGAATCACGAAAAAGTTGAAAAATATGTGAAAATTGCTTATAATGTGAAAATATCGTTAAAATCAAATGCAAAAAATTGATCCAGAATCACGAAGTAATGTTGAAAAAAGATGAATGAAAATTGACTAAAAATCATTGAAATTTTTATAAAAATTTGACAAATATGGGTAAAAAGTAAAAAAATTTACCAAAAATTTAGAAAACATGTTGAAAAATAGTTGAAAACTGACCTCAAACGAAAAAAAAATCGTTAAAATCGTTGAAAATTAGTTCACAAATCAACAAAAACATGTAAAAAACATACAAAATTGATCATAAATCACGAAAAAATGTTGAAAAATATGTGAAAATTGAGCTACAATACAAAAAAAAAAGTTGAAAATCATTGAAAATCTAGTACAAAATTGAGAACAATAAATTAAAAATAAAGAATTTCGATCAAAAATCATTAATAAAATTTTAAAAGTTGGCTACTTTGACAAAAATGGTGTAAAAAGTAGACTTTTTCGCGATTTGTGATCAGTTGTCTGCACTCTTGACTCATTTTCGCCAATTTTTGGAAACCATTTTCGATATTTTTTCGTGGTTATTGATCAATTTTCTGCATTTTTTACGCAGTTTTGCCAATTTTATAACCAATTTTCAAAGATTTTAAACGATTTTTCCAGGTTTTTACTCAATTTTCACATATTTTCTAACAATTTTTCGTAATTTTTCATCAATTTCCCGGATTTTTCACGTTATTTTGTCAATTTTTTGCCCAATCTTCGATGAGTTCTAATGATTTTTTTTTGGATTGTATGTTATTTTTCACATTTTTTTCAACATTTTTGCGTAATTTTTGACCATTTTACGTAGGTACTGAAGTTCTTACCCATTTTTGCCAAATTTTTACCAAACTTTCGATGATTTTTTATGATTCTAGGTCAATTTTCACGTATTTTTCAACATTATTTCGCGATGTTTGACCATTCAACATTAAAACATAAAATAAGTCGAGTCAAAAAAATAAATAAACAAGAAGTGCTCTAGTAGTAATGTCCCAGCTAAAGCCTTCTTTCTGTAAAAAAAGTTTCAGTTTATTTTCCAATCAATACCAACACTTAATTTACTAAAAAAAAATTTTTATACGAATCAACAATTATTTTGATCGCTGTAATCATAAACAGTGAGGAAAAAAATCAAATTTACAATTTTTGCATCGTGATAAACAGTCTGAAAAATTTTAAAAATTTCAAAACTTTGAAGCTATAGCGAAAAGGAGGTGACTTCAAACATCAAATTAAACCAAAGTAGGTTAGATACTAAAATCATTTGAAAATTTTTTTCACGCCAAATTTTGAAGTTTTAATGAACCTGCAATTTTTTGAATGTCAAGTTCACTAGAAAAAAGAAAACCGCACACACGAACAAAATACTCTGTCCACCTTAATGAAATTTGTTAGAAGACAAGATGAAAGAAAATCGAGTCACGAGTAAGTATTCTGTTACACATCACTACTGAAAGAAAAATGATTATTTTTTTTTTATTTTTCAAGGTTTTCGTACAGTGAGGTGAACTAAAAGAATAGATGAAAAAAGGAACAGAGTAAGGAGGAAAAAAAAATAGAAGAAACTCATTAAGCAAGTTAACATCCCTTGCGAAGAAATACGCCTAATGCAGAATTTCATTCGTTTAGCGTTTTCCATGTAATTAGATTCGAGACAGCATTCGTGTTTGGTGACTTTAACAGACGTTCATTACGGAAATTATTTCAGCTTCTCAGGCAGTTATTCGAGTACACTATGCAAAGTTCAAATCTACACACACACACACATCCAACCCCCTAGCGAATATTTTTTTCACAATTCATATACTACCGTTCCGAGTATGCCACTGTTTATAGACCGAAGATATAGCTGTATCCATGGTATACGGCGAATTTCACACGATATGTGATTTATATACCAACGCTATGTAGTAAACTTGTCTGATGCTTGAATTTTCATCAGATAATTTTACAAAATGCCAACTTTTATAACTCGACGAACAAAACGAGCAGATACCAATTGGTAAACAACCGAAGCAACGCGACGCGACGTAACTGTAATTGGCGGTTTTTTGGTTTCCAAGGTATTCCGTCGATTTTATACATACTAGCTTAATGAAGCTCTCTCGTTCACTTATTACATAAAACAGTTATTAAATGCGAATGTCGTCACAGTATTCATGCGATTTTTGAAAGGGTTTATAATCTACGCGAGAATAAAAGTCACGTCATTTTGTACATATAAAGCTGAGCGTGTAAACATACGATGTTCATCTTTCGAATTAAAATGACTTTCAAGCATTTTAATTCGTCGTCGTTTTTCAACCGAAACTTCGCCAAGGGTTCAAATTCTATGCATATCGCAAACTTAACTTGGTTATTGTATTTATGAAATATATTTGTTTCCCTTCCTATTATCCCTAATACCTACACCATTTGTTGCGAATGATGAAAAAAATTCCAATGCACAAAACCTACACAGTATTAGGAAAAAATAAGTCATCACTGTACCACGAAATATTTCTCAGTTTTGTTTCGACATTTTTATACCTTATGAATATAGCAGTAGAAAAAGGTAATTTTCAGTTACCATAGATTTTGGTTAGAATGTTGAACGTAAAAAAAAAGTTAACATTATCAAGATTTTTCACTGACCGACGGAAAGTACCCGGTTATGTGAGTTATCTACGTGAAAAAAGAAAGTGTAGGTACAACAAAAAGATTTTTATGAGCTTTTTTCTCTTCGACCTTCACGTTGCCACCGACATGTACCCAAAGAAATGTAGTTATCGGTTGAGGTGGTCTAAACAAAATGAATAAACTTGAGACGAAAGGGTATTTCAATACGATGTGTACATGTACCGGGTATTCACAAAATCATCTTCAATATGCCAGCCGACGATATGATACGAAAACCTAAACTACACAAAAGTAAACAGATTTGCATACGTTCAGATTTAAAAGGGTAAATTATGTATTTCATAATACTATCTATTAATAGAGTTCAATTAAGAGTTTCAACAAAAACAAGATATTATACTCATTCCTTTATAGGAAGGAAGGGAGAAGGGGGCTGTAATTAGAAATCAAAAAACTTCGTGATGCTATGAATTATGTAAATTTTTCAAATTGAAGGATCAGTGAATATTATGATAATACAAATCACCTTGTACTATGTTCTCTATTTATTGATTGCAGGTCGTGTCACCCAAAATGTTTCGTTTTTAATGTAATTTTTTACGATAAAATTCAAATGAAAATTCTTACCGAGCTTGATAAGAACCGAAATTTCTTAAATTGTTCAATAGGAATAGGATTATTTTTGAAGATAAATTGAAGACATAAAACTGAAGATGAGGATGGCAATTCCGTTACACTTCTGATGAACAAACATTCAAAATTAATAGGAATCAAAGGTAGTTAAAATCACAAAAATAATTGATAGTTGATACTAATCGAGAGAAAATCATAAGTTGTATGGCAGCGTGTTTCAATTTTAGGTTTTTTTTTTCAAAAGTTGGAGACGAGTAGTGAAAAAAAATTTCAAAATGGCGTCAAATGCGCGTAGTAAAAATTTCAAATTTTCAGCTTGACTCTTACTTCCTCTGAAATGGCTTTGAAATTTCAAAATTTACACATTAAATTAAAAACAGGTTTCTTTCTCTTTTTTTAATTTTTTGGCATTAATGTACTCGTATTCTAACAAGTCACTTTAGATAAACAAAAATCCACAATTGTTTTGTTGAGAGAAGTGTGTGTGTGTGTGTGTGTGGGGGGGGGGGGGGGTACTATACACTGAAACGTCAAGATGCTTTTCTGTTGGTCACAGCGGAAAGGGGATTACAAAAAAATTTTACAAATGATTGCTCACCCAATTCCCACAAGAGAGCGCTGATGCTTGGCTGGAAAAAATTAATTTTTTTAGCTTTATGAATGAATTTTACAGGCGACATTTTCTATTGAAAGTTTACCCTCAATCTGATTGGTCGAAATCTTCATGAGTTATGATGATGATTAGCTGGTGTAATGTCATGTGACATCAGATTGTTTACAGTTGTTGCTATTTGTTGATAAAAATATTATAAATTTTTATCGGTTGAGGTAAATTGAAATCATCCAATCAGAACGCAGGAAAAATTTTCAAGCCATGTATCAGCACTCTCTATAGAAAAATATGCCAGTAATCATTTACTATATTCCCTCATTTCTGTGCCCATCCCCCCTCCCGGCAGTGAGGAACTTAGGTGTTTCAGTGGTTGTAGGCGGTACAAAATCATGTATACGAATGAAACAAATCTTACATTTTGGATTTTTTGAAGGCGAAAAAGCAAAAAAAAAATTTTATTTACCACGCCATCATCAGAAAATGATGAAATTTCATATATTTAATTCAATATTTTGAAAAAATTTGAAATAAATGATTTTTACTATTTCTGAATTTTATTATAAATCTCTCAAAAACAAAACAAAAAAATGCAAAAAACTTTTTTTTTTGCTCTTACGTGGTTCATCATGACAAGTTGAAGCTAAAAAATAATTTTTACAGACTAATTTGAGGAGAGGGGAGAGTCTAGTTGGAGACGGGAGTGTTTCAATTTTAGTTTTCTTCGAAAGTTGGGGGGGCGGATGATGAAAGAAAATTACGAAAAGATGTCAAATGAGAAGGAGGTAAAAATTTGGGACCTCTAACTTGACCCTTACCCACCTCCTTTTAGTTTAAAATTTCAAAATTTACACGAAAAATTGAAAAATAATTTTTTTTGTTTTTTGATTTTTTGATGACACCGTGCCATAGTAGACCACATGAGACCAAAAAAAAAACTTTTTACAATTTTTTGTACTTTTCAGAGCCTCCAAAATTCTGTTCAAAAATGGAAAAAATAAATTATTTCAAATTTTTTCAACGTAATGAAGTAAAAATACAAAATCTTATCATTATTTTATGACATAATGGATGAAAGTATTTTTTTTGCTTTCCAATTCCAAAAAATTCAAAATATTTGATATTTTTCAATTTTAAACAGGGTTTTGGAATCCCTGAAGAGCAAAAAAAATCAAGTTTTTTCGGTCTCATGTGGTCTACTGTGACAAGTTAGCACCCGAAAAATTAAAAAAAACTTTTTTTTTCATTTTTCATGTAAATTTTGAAATTTTAACCTAAAAAGGGAGGATGAGAAGGGTCAAGTTGAAGACACCAAATTTTTAGCACGTTCATTTGACGTCATTTCTAAACTTTTTTTCACTACTACTCCTTAACTTTTGAAAAAAAAAAAAAAAAAAACTTAAAATTGAAACGCCCTATTGGAGACCCTACACATTTTTACTCCATCCATTTAACGTCATTTCGCAACTTTTCTTCACTATTTTTTTCAACTTTCGAAAAAACCCAAGTATGAAACACTCTGTTGTAGGTACAACAAAATCAAAAATCATGTCCCAAAGGTATAGAAACGAAGAATTTTCGCTCATTTAGATTTCTTATCTGTTCAATTGTATATTACGCTCCTTTGCCCTTTATGATCTCCACGTTGCACCATTTATTATAATTCTCCTACGTTTATTTACTGTTCCCCAAGCAAATACTGGTAATGATAGAGCAATGAAAAGACAATGTCAATTACTGTAGTCTAGGCAATTTATTTAGGCAGCTGACCTTGAACGTACGTAAGGGTATCATTAGTCCATCACAGCGAATAAGTCTAAAACAAACGCGAGAACGCTTCTCATTGGTTCCCGTGTCAAAAGAACGTTTGAGGTCATTGGAGGTCAACCGCCTGAATAAATTGCACAGGCTATAAATGCACATCGCAAAGAAGTTGAGCTTTGTACTGAATAAAATATACATTACACCAAACAAAAATGAAATTTCCATCATTCAAAGAATCTTAGCGACGAATATATGAGAAGGTTTACAATATACCAGTATTTAAATTTATTCCACAGACAAATGTAGACAGGTGAACAAGTAGGTTTGGCGCCACCGAGCCTTTGAGATTACATTAAATTAAAGGCGTAAAGAATCGCAATTGTGATTAGTATGGTTCGATGTACTACTATGCTGTAAACTGGCAAGTAATAGCTAGAATGCTAATATACATAACGTCTCTCAGATTTAACACGCGGCAGCGCACGTTATGAATGGAAATTAGATTTTCGTTAGTGAGCTGATGACGAGAAAAAGTATACGAAAAACCAACGCACGACAGCTTACCTTCAATTTTCTACCAGTTGAAGAACAGTTGAGCTATATCTATATGTACCTATATACCTTATCCGAGAATAAAGTTCTATTTTAAGTTTGTTTTCCTACCGGATTTATAAACGGCGAAGAAAAATCTTGTAACCTAAATTCGTCAAAATAAATAACATTGCCAAAGGTATTACAGCCAACGAGCTTTGCGGATGATACGTGTCGCGCCATTCGTTCAATATTATACCAATTAAGGGTTGTAAAAAAAAAAAAAAAAAACAACCTATCTAACCTTTCGAGCAAACACTACGTAGATAGGGTAATTTGCGGCAGAATTCGATACCTATTCTGCTAACGAGTGCAACGATCATCGCGTAGGTAAGTACCAAACTGCGGGTAATCACTCATTAATATGAAACTATACTTTTATTTTAGTATATATATACACAGGCATTATACCTACAAATAGTATGACGTTAAACGTTAAACAGAAGTGTAGAAATTTTTTTTTCTGCGTAGAAGTATCGCCATGTAATACGATTACCGCCATTACATACGAATAAAAATTTCGGTCACATCGTCTTGCCATCCGGCAAATACGTGTTAGATATAAACGAATACCTACGAAAAGTCTAAACTTTTTAAAGCTGCGTAATTCGCTTTTTCCAGCATAGGTACAAGTAAATTTGGCGTTAGCGACTTTTTCGATCATACAAAACTTGCTTCCATTTACGTTGATTGCAATTTATAGGTTATTTTGGCACGTGCATTCGATGCTTCTGGTCCTTATAAACCTTTTTTTTTTGTAACAAAATTATACATTTAAAAAAAAATTCTGATTTTAAACGCATGCCTTGCTGCCTTGTATCCAGCACACATGTAAGTGCTTTGCGTAGTAAAACGTGAAAAAAAATTCAAGTAGCCGGCAACGAAGTGAAATTAAATCATTATAAGCGTAAAGATGAAATCAAAATCCCCCCCCCCCCAAGGGTATATAAAATAAAGCAATTTATTTCGTTTCTATTAGGAAAAAAAAACAACCAGTGAAATACATTATTGAATTTCGATGAGAGAGTACGTCATGTATTCCAAGAGGATATGAGAAATAAGAGACTATCCTTTGAAGTGTTTTTAAATTTCGCATGTCACCAGAGAAACACTTGTGAGGAGAATGGTAACTGGAACTACTTATTCTTTACATCAAACATGCCAGAAAGAGCATAGCTGGGTAAGAAAGGGTGAATATCCATTGGTCAGAATTTTCAAACTATCTAGTCGAAGTTGGTCTCTAATATGGTCTGAAAACTCGCTGGTAGAAATTTTGGGCTCCTACCTCACCCTTCCACACGAGTTTAACTCATGAATTTTTATATTCCACAATTCTTAATCGATTTTTTCAAACTTGCAGGGATGATTAACTATATCAAAGGTCTACCCTGGACATTTTTTCAAATTTTTTCGATTATCTTTTCATCTCAAAGCCAGCTTTTTTTAATTTCAAAACCAAGTTTCACATAATATTCCAGACCTGAAATCACGAAAAAAATATAGATCACGCAACAGACCCATATCCATCGCATATATTTTTTTTTAAATTTTTTTAATAATGGGTGACCTTCAAAAATGCGAAAATCGTCCTTTTTCTTTATTTTGCCAGCTTGAAATTGTCATTTACATTCGAATATTTTTGTCCCTTAAAATATGCTCTATTGGACGTATTTACGTTCGATTGTCGCCATTTTTACTAAAATTTGTTCATTTTCTTGGTTTTTGGTTATTTTTTTCTTTCGAAAAAATCGTTAGATAGTTACAAATTTCAAAGTATTCGCACAAAAAAACTAACCTTAAATTCGTATTCAGAGGGCCAATTTATCTCGATCTGGACACTACGTATTTGCATTCATTTGACTCAAATTTAAAAAAAAAAAAAAAACATTTTTATCTAAATTTTTGTGAGCCTGATAGTGATATGACTTTTTCAAAAAAATCGAACAAAACATCAAAAATTTGAAACTGAAGAAAAATTATCATATGAAGTGTCACAATTGGGGTAACTTGACCAACTGAACACGAATTTAAGGTTAGGTTTTTTTGTGCGAGTGCTTTGAACTTTGTAATCTTCCAACGATATTTTCGAAGGAAAAAAATAACCAAAAACCAACAAAATGAATAATTTGAGTTAAAATGGCGACAATCGAACGTACTTAAATAAGTCCAGTAGAGCATATTTTAAGGAACGCGAATATTTGAGGTGAAATGATAGTTTCAAGTTGACAAAATGAATAAAAAGTATGATTTTTCACATTTTTGAAGGTCTTCCACCGACAAAAAAAATTTGAAAAAAATATACAATTTAGATATGGATATACTAATAGTATATAATTTTATCATTGTTCCACATTTGAAACATCATATAGGTATTCAATTTTGAAATTTAGAAATGCTTATTTCACGATAAAAACATGGTCGAAAAAATTTCCAGAGATGACCTTTTATATGAATCATTATCTTTGCCAGCTGGACTAAATTTGATCAAAAACTGTAGAATACAAAAATCTTTAGTTAAACTTGTATTTCGAACAAATTTAGGATGATATCGGGTGTAGGGGTGAGGTAGGGATAGTAATATTTTTACCAGCGAGTTTTTGGACCACACGGGCCAACTTCCACTAGATAGTTTGAAAATCTCAGCAAAATGCCGTTGAAAGCTAAAAACTACCACTAAAAAAGGTATCTTAGAGCGTAGAAAATTGTGATCATCAAAAAACACATATCTATCGTATCAGGATGTACGTAGAATTTTGAATGAAGAAAATTACTACTTTTGTATTACTTCTCAAATCTTTTTCACTGTCATTTGAAAACTAAAAATATCGACATGACCCTTGGACCCCCCCCCCCCTCTTCCTTACATAAAAGAACCTTCACACAATTGACAAAATTTTTCCCAATTTATTTTGAGTACACGTATGTGTTCTCTTCATAATTCTGAACTATTTTTATAAGACTTGTTACTGCGGCGAATCGAATAGGCAGTTCTATTAACCTGCATACTAATGATCCAGTGGAGCGACCATCATAAATGGTGAAAATTTTTTGATTTTGAATACGTTAAAAATGAATGAATCAGATTCATCAAAAAGCAGATTTACAATTTTTCATTACTTTCAACAAATTTTTGATCAAATTTCATGATTTTTTCACTACTTACACAACTTCTACCACTTGTTAGTTACCAGCCGATATCGACGTAGCAGTGAATGTGCGACTTACAATCAGAGAGACCAGTTTAAAAATCCAATAGTCTACTCGCTTGAATAGCACAATCTAGAAGATTGGTTGAAAATAGAAAGTACTCAGTGAAAAAGCATATGATCATAACTAGAGGTGGAGTGAACAAAATTCAACATCTTCGATTTAGCTGATTTTTGAATAATTATAATATGCAGTTCGAGTTAAAATACTCTTTAAAAATTTTTACATCTGTAGGTCCCTTAAGGAGTATTCTATGGCTCTCCAGAGTAGAGTCATTTTCGGAAAAAACACTGCCTTTCATTCAAAAATTGCAAAATTGTACGAAAACAAATTTCTCTATTGCACGCCCTAAAAAAAATTTATATAGAAGCAAAGTTGTAGAGAATAAATAATCGAGATTTTCATATGCTATAATTGGTAAGAATTTATTTTGTGATTCTACGGATTTTTTAATAATTTTTCTTACCAACATGAAAACATTCCAAATTTTGAGTAGTTGTAAACTTCCAACCAAAGAAAAAATTTGAACACGCATTATCGATAAGAAATTTTATTTTCTACAACTTTGTTTCTGTTCAAATCTTTTTTTTTTAGGACCCACCATTTTCTATTAAAGTGGAGAAATGTGATTTTTTACATTCAGAAAAAATACAAATTCAACAACTTCAAATCAAAATCTGGCAACGTTAGAGAACCTGTAATCAAAAGCTTCAACATATTGAATATCATCTTTCCAGGATGGGAATGTTTATAATCCCTTCAACTACGAGTACTTTTGAAATAAAAATGAGAAATTTCTGAATAAAAATAAACACAGTCTATTATTCTTCAGGGAAATCAATCGGTTTTGTCGATAATTTCAGAAGCATATTTGAATTTTATTCAAAGTTATTATTATCACTCTTGTTACTACAACTTACTACAAAAGCAAAACTTCCATTTAGTAAGTTTGCAATTATTACAATCTGGTAACTACTTTTGTAATAAAAATGTAAAATAGCCGAATTAAAAATGAACACAGCCCATTTATTCTTTATGGAAATTAATCGGTTTTCTCAATGGATTTACACTCGTAAAATAACGTTACGCGGATCATGTTCATATGCTTTCTATTTCGAAATACACGATGAAATCAAAGACGAAATAAATGTCGTGTACCAAAAAGTCGTACGTACTTCTAGCTATACAGCTGATTCTTTATTAATAAGCCTAACATCATTTCAACTGACAAGTTTTGCACGATTAAATTATTATTCAGTAAACGATCGATAGTACTTTGTTTCCCACTTAAAACGACTTAAACCATCAACTTTGTACTTTGTGGGACTACTATTTGTTATTGTTTATTCACGTTGATAAGCTTTTAGTAATTGCCGACATTAAATAAATTATGAACCACCAACCAAGCAAGATGACTAAAATCTAAATCGACGAAGAATATACGATTTCATCGGATCAGGTGTAAAATTTATTAAGCCAAGAATTATACCGTGACTTTTATTTCGATTAAATAAATCTTAAATATGAGCGCACTAGTGTAGCTAATATAATAAGCTATCTGATAATAAACCATTATAAGTACCGGTGCTAAGCTATCTTACTTTTTAAAAGAAAAAAAAAATCTGATACCAAAAAAAAAAAAAAAACAATCAGGAGGTAGCAGAAAAAATAGCTGAAACATTTTCCACTTGCTGAGAGTAAAAAAGTCGAAATATATTTCAAACCAGTGAACAAATATTCATAAAATTCATATGACGGGTAAAACATTGGATATATTGTAAATAGGTACCTAGACCTACCTAATAGGTACAAGGAATTAGGTACTACTAATCGAAAATATTAAGAAATTCACTCATCGAGATATCAAAAAGAACACAATAAACGTAGACTTTTTCGTCGCGTAAAAAAAAAACTTCTTTTCAATGAAAGCGAAAGAAAGAAAGAAGAATAACGTACGAATTTGCAAGAATTATTCTAAAAAGTTGTGCAAGTACTTAAGACTATACGAAAATTGTTCGGAAGTTGAGGCCTTATTTAATCTAATTTGATTCTCCCATTGCGAACATTCGTTCAGTAAAAAGTGTCTTGTTTTAAATGACATTGACGTCAATACTCGTTGAGCAGAACGAGGTGTAATTTCATGTCAACCTCACTTCAACAGTTCATTTTTTCACTCGTTTGAAAGACGCGTGTCTTCGATTTTCCGTCATAATGAAGAATTAAGTCATGGATGGATATAAGTAAATGAAACGATGAATTTCAAGTACTAGCACGTAAGTAAATGTATATTATGTGTATCACATGCCATCAGGTGTTCCAAATTATGATAGGCCTACCTGTAGCGAAAAAAATTCAACGCCGATGCTAAGTGGAAGCATCGAATAATTTGTATTCGTAAATTATTTAATTCCGCATGAATATTCAACAATTTTTTTTTGTTTGCGTCAATTATGAAAATAATCAATAATTCATTAAAGTTCATTACCACATCAAAACGAAAAGTGAAATTTACTCTGCTCGAAAAAAAAAAGGAAAGAAAAATACACCTACATTGATACCAAAATACTGCACCTAATTCTTCGTAAATGTGTAAGTTTAAACATCCTTACTTCCTTATTTATATACACATACATATCGCTCGTAATTAATAAAAAGTAATTCGTAGTAAGTCTAGATACATATTACGTAGTACATAGTCTACTAAACATCTTTTGAGTAAAATTACAACACAATTTGGTGACTTTGTATTGTCGGCTGTGTTTTCAAACTTTACGACAAATTTACTCGATTCTACACAAGGGCTGAAGTTTGATGGCATTGATTAATTGAAAATAAGTGGGAATGAAGTCATCGTGCGTATGTAAAGTACGTTTTACACTCGCGTTCAAGCGTGCAAAAATGTTTCAAAGGAATTGTGATGTGAATACATAAAATTATATTGTACTGTTCCGATAAACTTCGACGTGAAGGTTTAATCAACGTAAACTCACTCGGACTTAATACCATAACACGGGACAAAGTATGGGATTTTAATTTGAATAAGAGAGATTATAGCGATTTCGGATTTGTTTTTATTCTATTTTATTCAACATTTTAGCCAATAGCAATTTTTACACTGTGCATACGAAACTTACATTACATTATATGCTGAATATTATAACAACGTGGATTTCAAACGTTTCATCTAGCAAGATTTAATAAGGATATACTCGTCGATTATTTACATTCGCAAATTCCAACGTCGAACAAATTAATAATCTTCAGTTAATTTGGTAAAGGAATCATCCCAACTACAATTTGTCGCTTTATTCCAAATTCAAATAGATTCCGATATAGAAACCGCGCATAGCAAAATAAAGTAAGTACTCCGTTCGTAAAACCCTAAATCTGTTATTTACTTTTTCAAACAACCACCTGTCAGCGAAAGTTCCAAAATATCATGTTAAAATAAACGATTTCGTTGAATTTATTAAAAAACATTGCAACAAAACAAATTACATCATATGAAAAAAAAATAAAAATAAAAACGATACAATTTTTTTCCACAATCCTAAAGCATTGACCAAATACAACGATACAGATGAAAACTAAATGAAGTATGAACTATGCAAAGATTTTCACACCTGCTCCCTGAATTTTATCGAAAAAGTTTCAATCAAACCTATCACAAAAATTTTCAAATGATATAGGGTATTCAGTCTCTCCAACACCTCCTAAATTCCATTAAAAGGACAACTCAGGTTACATCGATGTTAGATAGTTTGCCTATTGTAAATATTGCAGGGAAACGATATGCCTGTAAATCAAACATCTTACGTTGAATTTCACATTAAAAACTTGAAAATATTCGAAAATTTCCACGAATTTTCAAAAAATTAAAAAAAATAGAATGCACGCTTCGGTACACCTACAATGTACACAATAGGCAATTCATTTTACGTGCGTGTAACTCAAATGACCCCACTTACGATATAAAAAATAAAATATTATTGATATGGAACACGCTGTATAAACTCAATTATTAGCACGTTGGTTAATATTTAAAAGATATAGCTATACGATCACAGACGCGTAAATGTTTTGAAAAAATTAACCCGTATAGCAAAAATAACAATATTTCGTACCGGCATCGTGTAATTTCATTTCAGCCCCTCGGTAGACTCCTTTCACCGCACCATTTTGACAAAAAAAAAATTCATATATGAAAAATCATAAACATTTCAGTAAACTTTGTAGAATATGGTAATTTCCAAGAAGATTACCGACGTATTTTGTTCACTGAAATGTGAAATTGAGATGCACCATTTTCGCATACGACAAGAAAAAGCACGTAATTTTGCAATATCCAAGTCAAAGATGAAGTTCGAATGTGGAATTTCAACAAGTGTAGGTACGTGTATTTTTAGTCTGATTTTCTGAATCAAATTGCCAATAAAAACGAGGCTATTATAGACTATCGACGTATGATGAATGAAGGGGGAAGTATCAACAATTTTTGGCCATATCAGATATTTATTGCTTTCTATTCTTATTTTAATTTTTCCTTCGGAATACTAAAATCATTTGCTCGGCTCAATACCGACCAAAATCTGTCAAATTCAGGCAGTAGGATAGGATTGCCGGTGTATTAGAGATTTTTGATTGGGGATGACCTTGAGTCGAATTTCACTTATGCCCAAATTTTGGGAAGGGTGAAGGTCAAAAATCGCAAAAATTGTTTCTTTTGGTGTCAATCGACATAAACTCAAAAGTTATATAACATATCAAAAAATAAGCCTCCCAGGTCAATTAGGAGGGGAGATATGAGGCTTGTTCCTCCTTTATAACCATGAAAACAAACTTTTCTTCCCCTATTTTCCTACCAAATTGAGCTAGAAAGTTGAAATTTGGTGCGTAATCTTAGTTTGGGCCACAAATGAGCTTTTTGTGAGATTAAACTTTTCAGACCCATTGCACCATTTTACAACACTGAAAAATTTTTTAGTGCGGGTTTTCTCATTTTTTGAGTTAGTCCCACGCATATCTCTCCTCCAAATTGCGCTAAGAAGTTGAAATTTGGCATGTATGTGAACCCGAGGATATGCTTTTTGGGAATTTCAACTTTTCAGCCCCCTTGCACCCCCTTCCCTCTTCACAGCGCGGAAAAGTGAGTTTTTTGGGTAGATCTTATTTTTAGACTTTGCCTCACGCATATCTCCCCTACAAATTGAGCTTGGAAGTTGGAATTTAGAATTCTAGCGCTGCAAAATTGAAATTCAAAGTTCTATTTGGATGTACGAGTAATCAAATACGCTGATTCCAATTTTTCTACCATTTTGGCGCAAAACCCGAAAAGGAAGGGCTGAAAGTTTGAGATTTTTACAAAATTTCGAGATAGGTATCGACATGTAGGTTTTCGTGCATCCAAATTCGAATTTTTTCACCATTTCAGTGTATGATCTAATTGATTCCCCAAAGCGCGGAGGGGGAAGGGAATTAAAATTCAAATTTTACAAAATTTCGAGATGGATATTGAAATATAGGTTATTTGACAACCAGAATGTAATGTTTTTCACCATTTTGGAGCATAACCTAAATTAAACCCCAAAAGGAGAGTTTAAAACAAAAAATTGTAGAAAATTTTGAGATTGATATGAAAATGTAATTATTGGGCACCCAGGTTTCAAATTTTTTCATCATATTAGTAGAAGACTTAAATTCAGCTCAAACGAGCGAGGTGTGAGTCCATTTCTCATAAATTCATTCCGATATCTACCTGTACCCCTACCGCTACAGCGAAAAAAAAAACATCCCAGGACGTATCTTTTTTTTATTCCATGAATTGGCAATTCGTTTTTCTCCTTTACTTTAGGAAAATCAGACTTTAACAGCAACGCATTGCGATGCTTTTTTTTCTACGGAAAAGAATAGTTATTTTTATAACGGACTTAAAAGCAGTCAAAATATAGAATTTTCCAACAACTAAGTTTATTACTAGATCGAATCTATTCGAAATGAAATGAAAGCATTCGAATTCGTGATTGTGAGATAGATAGGTTGACTACTATCGCGAAATTTGATCCTATATTGCCTGCCACCGTATCAATTCATTGCGATAGAACCAATATTTTCACAAAGCATACTTATCTGCATATATGAAATGCAATAATGTGATGATATACGTGGCACAAAATATTTATATGCATTAGATAGAGATCAACTGTTGATAAAATTCTTTTTAAAACATCCATTTATACGTAGCATTCTATTTCAATAAAATATTTTTGATCAGCATAGGTATTATATATAGTTGATATAGCGTGGTACCTAAAGTCCTGCGTGTATTATTTTTCATTAATACATTACGTACTACATATGAAGGTGTTATAGCCAAACGTGTGCGAAGTAATAATCATATAATTCGAACATAAAATTGCTGAAATCTAAACCCAGGAAATAAACAACACCAGAAAACGACCCAACTTTACCATTACACTAGGCGGTTTAGTTTCAATTTATTAATGGAGACAGCGGATACACGAGATAGTCGAGTATATTGTTTTGGTTAATACGATAGGTAGATCAGAAATAGGTACACAACATATTGCTTCAGACGAGTTGATATTAAACATAACGAGGACATGTTGTGAGTCAATAATTTGGAGGCTTTTCATCGTCAAGTCAAAAGCACACGTACGTATAAGATACACGAATAGAAATACTTATACGTAACTTTCGAGCAACAAAATCTTTGATGTTATATAATTAAGCGCCTTACGAAACCGGAAAGTTTAAGGATTTGCCTTTTTTTATTCTGATAAATCACAAGATTACTAAGTATATTCCGTATAAATAAAGGTACCTCTACCAATACGACAAACAGGTAAACCGAAAAGGAAACGGAATTCTTTGGCGCTTCGAAATATTCGTGTATTAATTAAATACTCATCTATAAACGTCTTACGAAATAATAATTTCAATGCTTACCGAGTCCATGGAACGACTCGAGATGATTCCTCAAAACTGGAACTTCTCAATTCATATTTGGTAGGTTTGGCACATGAAAGCAGCTGATTTTTGAATGTTTTCTTACTGGGGCTGGTGGCGCTACTAGTGGTGCATGATCTTTGTCTGAACGTATTCATAGTCACAAAATACAACTATCGTTTGAAAAAAGTTTCCAATTTGGAAGAGGAAGGAGAATATCGAACACGATTTCGGCGAATATTACATAATTTAAATTTAGTAATAAGTACACATTGATAATGGTGTTACGAATACGAAAATCGAATGAATGCAACAAGCTTCGATATGTATAAACATAGTTAACCAATTGACATGTCGTCACATGTTCAAGTAGCTAAACATCGAGCGGTAAACCAGCAAAACGGCGCGAAAAATACTAATTCTACACGCTAAGTAACAATACTAAAACTTTTGATGATAAGCGATGACCTTCTTTTCGTCGCCGTCTCGGCGTTAAGGTAATGATGCGCAAGCTCATTCAAAGTTACAACTTATCAATGAACTTTTCGCACAAAGGCAATTTATACTCGTGCTTTTTTTTTTCCTCCAGTATAACGACTATCTGTCTATCTTCCATAAAAATTAATCTCCCATATATCGACGCTCGCACGTACATCTGTCTACGATTTTCAATTCCCATTCGATGTAGTTTCATTGATTTTTCGCCGAAAAAAGCATTCAACCTGCGAGTGATTCGATTTTTATAAGAAAATTCAGTGAAAAGCACGAGGACTCAATTTTACGTCTACGTATGTGCCATGTGGACGTAGACAATAGACGTGTGTATACGAGGATACAATATTACTACGAGACGAAGTTTGTTTCATCGTCATTTAAGAAGGCTGCTTTTGACACGTTTGATAGTTCATATTAGCAAGTGTTCATTAGAACGTTTCAATTTTAGTTTTTTTTTTTTTTTTTTTTTTTTTAAATTTGGAACGGGGGATGAAAAAAAAACTTTTTAATTTTTTTTTTTTTTTTTTTTTTTTTTTTTTGAAATTTGGAACGGGGTATGAAAAAAAAAGTTGCGAAATGACGTCAACTGAACGTGGTAAAAATTTGGGGTCTTAAACTTCACCCTTAACCCTCCCTTTTTTGATTTAAAATTTCAAAATAGGTATACGTAAAAAATCGAAAAATAAATTTTTATTTTTTGATGTTTTTTGATGCTTACGTGTCATAGTAGATCACTCGAGGCCCAAATAAACTTTTCGCAATTTATTTTGCTCTTCAAGGGTTCCATAGCCATGTTTAAAAAATGAAAAAAATCAATCATTAAAAATTTTTTCAAAGTAATAAAATAAACATAATTTTTATGACATGATAAATAAAAATTTTTTTTTTGGTTTTTCATTTCAAAAAAATTAGAAATATTCGATTTTTTTCATTTTTGAACATAGTTTTGTAACCTTTGCAAAGCGAAAAAAAATTCGAAACGTTTTTTTTGGGTCTCGTATGGTCTATTATAACACTTCAATACCAAAAATTCAGAGAAAAAAACCATTTTTTTTTCGATTTTTCATGTAAATTTTGAAATTTTAAATCAAAAGGGGGTGGGGTAAGGGTCAAGTTGGAAATCCCAAATTTTTACCACGTCCATTTGACGTCATTTGGTAACTTTTTTCCATACCCCTCCAACTTTCAAAAAATAAACTAAAATTGAAACGCTCTAGTGTCCACTGTCCACTGAAGCGTTTCAACTCTAGGTTTTTTTTCGAAAGTTGAAAGGGAATGGTGAGAAAATATTGCAAAACGGTGTAAAATGAACCTGATAAAAATTTTGGGGATCGGATTTGACCATTGACTCTCCTCAAATTTTTGTAACGTGATTTTGTACCTCATGAAAAAGAAAATTGTCTCATTATAATGCATCAAGAACAAATACTTGGAAAAATTTCCATTTTTATATTTCTGAAATTTTAAACCCACTTCCAAATCAGAAATTTTTATTATTTTCACCGCGTTCATTTAAGGTGTGTTTTGAATTTTTTTTTCACTACCGAGATTCACTTCCAACTTTCAAAAGAAGCCTGAAATTAAAACGCCCAAGTGCAAAATATTTATTACTTTCAAAATACTCATTTCATCACTTAGTAGTACTGCCCAAAAGCCTCGCGAAAAGCGATGTTTTTTTCCGGTCAGTGGTACGGGAGGGAGGTGGTGATGGTGGTTCAATGGACCTAAAAAGTTTACACCATCAATAGGCTTATCTAAGACTTATACTAAATGTACATATCAAACTTCAACTTTCTAGCCCAATTTGAGAGAGTACGGGAGATATGCGAGGAACAAACTAAAGACATAAGAAAATCCGTCTAAAAAATCACATTTCTAGACTGTAAGGAAGCGAAATGGGTCTGAAAAGTCGAAACTCTCAAAAGGCACATCAATGACCCATAATGAATCTATTTACCAAATTTCAACTTCGCAACTCAATGTGGAGGGGAGATAAGGGAGAAAATACTCTTCAAGGTTAAAAAAGGGAAACCTCTTCATATCTTCTCTCCTAAAAGACCAAGGGTGCTGATTTTTCGATGTATAATACACCTTTGAATTATCTATCGATTGTCTTAAAACGGAACCATTTTTGCGTTTTCAGCCCCTCAGCATCCTCTCTCTCAAATTTAGGCACAATTGAATTTTGACTCATGATCATTCCCACTCCAGTATATCAAATGGCACGCCAATTGAAGCTTATTTCTCAAATTTGATCGATTTCGGTTGGCATCGAGTTAAGCAATTAATTTTTCAATTTTGAGAGAAAAAATGAAAAACAATCAATATCTGATATGACTTAAAATGATTGCAGTGGTCTTCTTGGACCTCAAAAACGGATTTTCTTGATATTTTGTCTCTTCATTCGCCGTAGGTTGATAGACTGTAAATAGCCTGGTTTTCATCGACAATGTGACATGGAAAATCAGATTAAAAATTCTGCTACGAACATGAGGCCTGTATTGAAATCTAATGAGGCTATAATTTTCATTTACTCTCACGAAATTTCATTTTTGGAAAAATTTGAAGCACCTAATGGTAAATTCAGATGATAACATTTTAAACAGTTCATGTACAATTTTTACTTTGTTTCACTCTGATTCCAAATTGTACGTGTACAACTGAGTACATAAAAATGAAATAAGGTTACCAAAAGGTGTACATGAGTGGTATTGTTTATTATTGAATGATCTCATCAATAACAGCGTCAAATTTTTTTTGGAATTAATTTTTATAAGAACACTGAAAATATTGTATACAAATTTAATTGTATATAGCCCTTTCAATTTTAAAAATAATCAACACATTTTTTATTCATATAAGAATTTTTCTTGTTTTCGACAAGCTTTACCAACTGATGAAATATTCTGTATTGTCGGGTGATTTTGTAACGAGCATTCAGGCGTGTTAAAGCCTACTGGTATATAAAGAATAGGAGAAAAAAAATCTATTTTAATGTCTCAAATCAATGATTCAGAGCATTAGAAGAGGTAAATGTTGAGCCGACTATTAATAAAGAATTTATCAATCAGAATGAAAATGGCCTGGAGTAAAATCTATAAAGAACCAAAAGCTGTACAGGATATTTTAAAAGCAAGGTTAGGCAACGATTTAGAGAAAAGAACTGATATTTAAGAGACCTTGAAAGATCAGACATACGTCTTTATCAAATTGAAAAATGAAGCAGAAACTTGGTACATGAATTGAGAAGATTCTCCGCATGTTGGTCTGAAGAGGAGGAAAAATTTGAAATTAATTTAACCAGCTACACTTTTATACAATACCAATACAACAAGAAAATTAGACCTTTTTAACTTACTCATTCTTTTTTCGAAATTCATAATCACCCTACACCATTTAGCATCACTTCAATATACTCAATGTTAGAAAATTAATTTAAAAAAAAATTCTGGTCTGTAAGTGATTTAAATTGAAAAATAATTCATGTTGTACAAAAGTACATCGTTATCTAGAAAACTGAACAAATCCACTTGACAAGAAAATCAAACTGAAATAGCATTGTGATACGCAGTGAAGAAGAAATAAAATATTTTATGAGCGGAGGAGAGAGCAGGCGAAACGAAAATGTTTAACGTTGGAAGAACTCGAGTGCTCAAGTTATTTAATAGTATGGGCCAGATTTTACCTCCTTTTAAATATCTTAAGTAAACGTTCAGTGTGTAGGTGTGTAAAATTTAAAATCAAGACCATAAATCCTTAGACATGCAGGTTTACTTCAGTCTGAATTTGAAAAATGATTAATCAATGGTCAAATTAGCCTTTAATAGCAATTAAATCTCTTGGAAATACACTTTTTACGAACTTATTTTTACTTCGTTGATGAAATTAAGAAGTTTATTGGAGAACGTTTCATTTGAAATATAACAAGCGCGATAAAGCGTAGTTCATTCTGTTGCTTCATACAAGAAGTTTTCATTTCTGCGATCATGCTTTCAAATGCTCTCTACAAGAGTTTTCTGAAACTATTCACGATAGATTTTAATACGAGGAAAAATCTTTCCTCGTTAAGGATTTTCATGAACAGTTCAGCCGTCTGAACGTAGATGTCGTACAGCGCAGTTTGACACCAAAATAATCAATAATGTTGATAAAATGTCAAGCAGCAGGTTAACCATGATAAACATTGATATATGATGTCGTGTATGTGAGGTAGCTGTACAATAATAATTAGCATTTTTTTTTCTCTCACAACGACGTAACTTTTCTAACAACTTTAGAAAATTCGTGTGAAAATAAAAAAAAAATTCCATAACGTGGTAATAATTTGTCTTTATCATTTACCATAGGTATGTATTACACACATACGAACAGAAATGAAAATTTTACCGTCATACTAGAGAGAGAGAGAAAAAAAAGAAAAAAAAAAGGCTTTATACGACACGATAAATCTCTTAAGGTGTTCAACCGATAGCGCGGACAACTATTCGATATGTTTTGAAAAATTTATATTTTATTGCTCGCCTTTAACACCCTTCTAAATAAAGAAAACCTGACAGCGACATTTGAAAATTTATGACCGAAATGTAAAAACAATATAAAAGTGAAGATTATGATTTAAAGAAGGAAAAAAAGAGCAGCACACGAAAATTATTAAACACCACACCATTTATCACTGCTTGTTCGCGCTGCGTACAAAATTTTATTCGTACAAAATTCGCCATCCATAACGTTTCATCTTTTGCATGCGAATGCAAAAAATATTTCAACCTTATAATTTTCCACATCGAATATTTACGCGAGAGTAAGAATTTTAATATTGTTCAATTTTCGGTACTATCTCGAACATTTAGAACATATTTAGCAGACCTATAGCTACGCTACGTGCTGATGAATAACCATCAATACGAATATCTTTCATCGTGAAATGTCTATATACATTTGACAAGGATGCTCGAGTAGAATACGAATTGAAACGAGATAATTAATTTATTTTTTTTTTTTTTGCTGATACGAAAAAAGAAATGAATTAGGTTGTCGAGCGACGAAAAAAAAAGGCACATTTTTTCCGTCACAACATAATGAAAAAACTATAAATGCAATTGCAGTGTAATCTTGCTGATGTAATAATTTAAACACGTGGGTCGTTCATTTACCTCGAAGCATGGAAATAGAAACTTCATGTACTGAATAGCTACAGAGAAGTACATTGTTACGATGACAAAGTTTAATGCGCAAACTACGTTCATGTTTTAAATTTGATGTAATAATACGTACTTCAGTATTATGCAATTAATGGAAGTAGATGGTTAGATGTACCAATACACTTATAAACTTATATTGCAAGTTATACGCTAGACCATTTTATGGTACATTGGCTGAGCAATTTTGTTGAAAATTGCTCCCTAACTTGTTCTATAAAATTATCTCCGTATTGGAAAATCATCTTACCTGAATCTGAGCAAACTGAAATCGCTGGACATGTGTTCGTCCGCAGTCAACGACATGGGCCATGCGATCTGCAATAGCGAATCGCGTACAATTATATCCCATGCTGTTACGTGAGGTGTACTAGATTCGAATACTCGTTCTGATCGCACCAAACGACATCTTCTTCTTCTAGTTAGGGTGCGACCGCTAAATCGCGGACTCAAACTTCCCATACTTTGAAGGTAAATGTTTCTAGTGCCATTTTCTGCAAAATAAAAATATACTATAAATAAAATTGAAGTTCTTTTTGAAAAATCTATCGAACGAAAAGTAAACTACCCTATACCAATAGACATTTTTGTTTTGTACAAAAATTCAGTATATCGAAAGAATTTGCTCAACGGTGACTTGAAAACATAACGTGCCACATCTATCAAAGAAAGTACGTTAAAATTATTTTCTACACCACCCACTATCGTCATTAAAATTCATTACCAATTAAGCAGTATACTTGAGGCGTCTCGCTATGCAATTTTATCAACACTCATATACTGGTACGCTAATAGAAGTTTTATTATGTAGTACTTGTTTGAAAAAAAAAGAAAAGAAAAAAAGAAAAAACCATTGCTTCATATGCAGGCAAAGATGAAACGAACTTCGCATACGCACGAATAACATCGCCTTAGTTTGGATTAAAACTCTCAAGGCTAATTTTTTTGCAAAAAGAAAAAAATCATGGCAAAGCAATGTATTTTACAGCTCGACTTTCTTGATAATTTACGAGTTGTATGAAATATGTATACTCCAAAATGCAAAAAAAAAAAAAACAAAAAAATTTCTCAATGCTCTGAGGTGGTTCATGCGACGGGTGCAAACTTACATTTATTTTCATTTTTATACATATTTTTTTTAGCTTGATTTTCCATGTCATATTTCTAATGAGGTTATTACAGTCTATCGACCAACGGTGGTTGAGGAAGGGAACAGTAACAAGATCCGTTTTGGGGTCGCCCTAGAAGACCCTTAAGACAATTTTTGACCACGTGAGATACTTATGTACTTTTTCCCGAACATTAAAATCATTTACTCTGCTCGATACTGACCAAAATCGCTCCAATTTGGTTAATCGGCTCAGTGGGTAACCTTGGGTCAAAATTCAGTTTTGTTCCATTTTGACGAAGGGGGTACAAAAACTGTTTTTTTTTTTTTTTTTTAAGCCAATCTATAGAGAATCCAAAGTCGGATAATATATCCAAAAATCAACCTCTTAGGTTAATTGAGAGGGGAAATACGAGGGGTTTTCCCCTTTTGGACCTTGAAAAAAAGGCTGCTCTTCCTCTATCTCCCGATCAAAATGAGCTAGGAAGTTGAAATTTGGTATGTATATTCAGTAGAGGTGTTAAATGTGCCTTTTGGGTGTCTCGACTTTTCAGCCTCATTGCACCCTCTCACAGTCCCGTAAATGTGGCTTTTAGGTCAGGTTTTCTCATTTTTTGATTTTGTTCCTCGTCTAACTCTACTCCAAATAGAGCTAGGAAGCTGAAATTTGGTATGTACATTTAGTAGGGACCTTAAACATGCCTTTTCGGGGTCTTGATTTTTCAGCCTCATTACACCTTCTCACATCTCCTCTAAATTTAACGATAAAGTTGAAATCTGGTATGTGCATTTAGTAAGGGCCGTAGATATGCCTTTTTGGTGATTCGACTTTTCAGCATCATTGCACTCCCTTACAGCCCCAAAAGTGTGATAGTGTTTTGGTCAGTTTTTTTTACGTTTTGTTTGTTCCTGTCATATCTTCCGCTCCAAATTGATTTAGGAAGTTGAAATTTGGTACGTAGATTTAGTACAGGTAGACGTGCCTTTCAGCAGTTTCAGATTTTCAGTTTCATTGCATCTGTTCACAGCCCCGAAAATGTAGTTTTTTGGTCAATTTTTCTTATTTTGTACAACCCTAGCCAAGGGTTATTCATTTCTAGTATATGAATCTGGCGTAGAGAGTTGGTGGGATTCTAAATGTGGCTTTTGATAGTCTGAATTATGCACTTTAAAATCACCTTCTTCATCTACCATTCATTAAGAAACAGTAATGTTTTGGAAAGGGGGGGGGTTAAAAATAACTGTATTCGAGCTATTTTTAGTAAAAATATTTTTGATGTTTTTTGTCAAGTTTTTAACCATGATGAAGGGAGGAAGGAGAGCTGAAATTTTCATCACGCTCATCTGACACCATTTTATATTTATTACACTCTATTAGGTTTGGATTATCGGAATAAATCTTAAAACTACCTAATCTATTATAACAATACACCGCGGGCATTCATTTTTACTTTTGATTTCAAGTTGCAATTTTTCAAGCCAATTTGGACCCTTCTCCAGCTCCAAATCAATGGAAGACCATGATTTTGGATACTCCACAATCCGTGTACATTTTTCTCAACACTTTGTATGTTTACAGCATTACTTATAGACAAAATTTTCACGAGAAAATTGGTTTAAAAATGAAAAAGAGAACACATTAACGTAGTACGTACAGATTGTACACATTTGGAAACTTGATAAGTATATAAAAGTGCAAACGAAGTTACGTGTATGAAGACGATGGAAAAAATTTCAGCGAAATTTTCGTCTAATGTGAATCATTTGTTATGTATCTGAATAGGTGTGTTTTTATCTCTTACGAAAAATGTCTCAATTTCATTTTTCAGTGCATTATAAATCTTCTTTTCATACCATTCATTTGCAAACACACATACGTCAGTAAAAAAATTACATCGAAAGCACGTTTCTGTTTTACAATTACCTACATTGATTAATATAGAGACCTTTTTCACTTTGATCATGCACCAAACTATACGAGTATCAGTAACCAGAGTAAAAATTTTGCGCTTTTTTTTTTCAGATTAATAAAAGCCTCGACATGTAAGGTCATTAAAAAATCATAATTTTAAACGAAGTTTTCACCAAAAAGTTGAAAAAGCATATCGCGATAAAGTTTGAGTAGGTAAATAATATATCAGCTTTCATTAAATTTTGTCAGTGCCACATCGTATAGATATACCTACACCTACTGTAAATCGGAGTAAAAAAAAATTCCATCATTTCTATACCTGTCTGCGAACAATTCAATAATACACGTCACTTAAAATTTTATTTTCGAAATAGTACTTACGCAGGTATATTTTTCTTCTTCGATGTCTCTTGATTTATGAAGCAGGATTTTCCATTCAAACACTCGCGTCTACTTTAAATGCGTAAAAATGCTGATTGTTTTGTTGTTATAGGAAAATGGCGTAAAACAGAGGTGGTGGTGCGGCGTTTGTAGGAAATACGATTTGGAAAACTTTAGGGGTTTAATAAAATTTCGAAAACTTGTCGAGTAGGTAGGTAGGTACATACTATATTATATTCTGAACGCAATTTTCACGTGTTTATTTTATTTCGTTTTATCGATCAATTTTAGGTTCGAATACAACATTAGAGGAGAAAAAGAAGAAGAAGAAGAAAAAAAACTTGCCTTGTTCGAACGAATATTTTGTTATGAAAATAGTAACATGTTTGAGCCCCCAAAGGAACAGGAAAAGAATAAAATAAGAAGCGAACTCGCATTAGCGAAATAATTCACCGAACAAAAAAAGGTCGTCTGGAATTACAAGATTTGTTTCCATGAAGTTGGCGACAATTCGTAGCAAAAGTCAAAAAATACATCAACCAAGGCGAGTTGTACTGTGACAAAGGTAAGGTCGAACACACCAAACATAATTACAAGGTGAAAGGATGGCACCGTGAAAATTTAGACAAGTTGGTCCTTCGAGAGCTATAAGCAAATCTAACAAACGTAATCCATTTCTTCGTGTCGCCGAGTTTCTTTTAATTTTCAACGATAGTGTACATTTTCATATTTAGGAAAAAGTTGAACCTAATGTACCTGCTATGTATGGTATAGCTTTTAAAGGTAAGTTCGTAAGTATATACCAAAATAACCCAGGTGAATTTCCTACATCACATCTACGTAAGCTAACACACCTAATTTTAAAGGTATACTTTATCGTCCCACATTACACGTCTTTTAAATTTATTTTCGAATAAGTTTTCTTAGCTACCAACCAAAAGACACATTCAACTAGAGAGATTTTACTGCTTTATTTCATCATAGATTGTACATAAATTTACTTACACGCGTGTATACGTACCTAGATACGTCGCCTCGTTTACATTTACAGATTAATCATGAATTAAAAATGAAGAAATTTCAAGCGAAAAATACTCTGTTACTTATGAGGGTATAATACGAGTACGCCTTGAGAATACAATCTTAACTATAATCGTACATTCAGCAATTTTAAATTAATTTTCAAAGCACCAAAACGCGTCCTTACCAGCGTAGCGGTTTCAAAAAGCATAGTATAATAGAAAAACTAGTAAATTTTGCATAAACGAAGGTATGATAGATTTCATTCATTAGCCATTTGATACATTACGAAAATGTAAACTGCATAAAACAAAAGCCAAAAAACTTATCAATTTATTATCGTCACATCAAATTTGAATATTAGCAGCTTTTTAATGCTCAGCTAGCTAAACGCGAGTGTAAAGCTACGGGGATGTAAATGTAAATAAAGTATCTTCATTTTCAATACATTATAAATAACGCCATGATAGTTAAAACTTTTGATTCAAACTCAACACGACTTTCGCTTGCATTTTTCAAAACAAGGTCAAGAGGAAACTGTTCTGAATGTTATAGTACGCTATCATTCGGGATGGGTATACTTTACAGCGTTTCAATTTTAAATTTCTTTGAATATTGGAGAAGGGGCGAGGGTGTACTGAAAAAAAGTTGCGAAATGACGTCAAGCGAATGTGGTAAAAATTTAGGGTCGCCAGCTTGACCTTTACCACATCCCTTTTTGGATTAAAATTTTAAAATTTTCATGCAAAACCAAAAAAAAAAAAAGTTTCCGCAACTACTTTTGCTCTTTAGGCGTTCTAATTAAAAAATTTTTCAAAGTAAAACGTAAAAATTCGAAATCTCATCATTTTTTGCAATTTAATAAATGAAAGTATTATCCATACATTTTGTTTCCTCGTTAATAAGAAATTCGTACATTTCATGGCTAATGCCGGAATACATTGAAATACAATTTGCGGACATCGGATAGGCTAATAATCACGATAATGTATAATTTCACGCGCGATTACTCTCCAAATGCCACTGTCCAACGTGTGTAAGGAGATGACGAAAAGGTCATAAACGATGTAAGGAGCATTTTTTGTCCTATTAAAGTGTTTCGTATGTCACATAGTTTTAGATTTACACCCTTGATTGAGAAATTTCAACTCATTTGTAAATTAGAATGGCCGCCATTTTGAAAGCTCATCCCACTTTCATTTTTGGTAACATGGCTTAAAATACTCCTTAGGATGTACCTTTACAGAAAAATCAGTTCCACAGGATCGGGGGGAGCGGATTTTTTTCCCACTTATAAGCCACGCGAGTAGAAAATTATCTTGGTTACCTCACAAACGGAACTGTTTCATGGGCGTTGCAATGCATCAACGAGATTCCAAGTTTTATGGGGAACATTTTTGGTGCCATAAGTTTTTTTATCGTAAGTCTCACGATTTTCGAATTATAAGCGTAAATATGAATTTTCGACTTATTTTTCAATCAAAATGGCCGCCATTTTGTAAGTTTAGCCAACTTTGATTTCGGGTAACATGGCTTCAAATGTTCCCTAGGATGTCCCATTTAGGAAAAAACATGTTTCAGAGGATCGGCGGAGGGGGGTGCACTCTTACTCCCGTCATATGCCGGACTAAAATGAAAGTATTTTTATTCTGATTCTCTATGTCATATTGTCGATGAAAAGCAGGCGATCGCGGTCTGTCGGCCTATGCCGGATGAGGGGGGAGTATAAAAAAAATCCGTTTTGGAATTTTGGGAGACCATTACAACCATTTTTGAGCATATCGGATATTTATTTTTATTCCTACCCCCCCCCCCCTCCACAGACTAAAACCATGTGCTTTGCTCGATACAGGCCAACATTGCTCTAATTCAGTCAATAGTCTTAGTTTAGCGATGGATTAGATGTACAAGAGTGAGGATGATCTTCAGTATATATTCAGTTATGTCTAAATTTAAAGGAAGGGGTGCTGAAGGGGTAAAAAAAAGCAAAAATTGCTCCTTTTTGAGCTAATCGATGGAGAATTCAAAGTTGCATAACATACCCGAAAATCAGCCTCCATAGTCAAAATAGGAGGACAAATATGGGTATCTTCCACCCCCCACCCCCTTTGACCTTGAAAAAAAGCTGTTACTCCCATATCTCCCCTTCAAATTTTGCTAGGAAATTAAAATTTTGAATGAAAATTAATAAGGGCCCTAGATATGTCTTGGGAGTGAGTCGACTTTTCAGTCTTATTCCATCCCCCCAACAGATACGAAAATGTGTTTTTTTTTGGTTACGTTTTCTTATTTTTAAAGCTTGTTCTTCTTATAACTCCCCTCCAAATGGAGTTGGGAAGTTGAAATTTGGTATGAAGATCCAGTAGGGGTCCTAGGTGTGCTTTTTGGTGGTGTCGACTTTTAAACCACTCTCCTGCCTTTAGTACTGATTATGAAACAATTTTTATTGTTTCTTTACCCCAAAAAATTCAAAATATTCGATTTTTTCCAGTTTCAAACATAATTTTAGAAACCCTGAAAAGCAAAAAAATCGTGAAAATTTTGTTTCGGTTTCACGTGATCCACTATGTCGCGTTAATACAGAAACACAAAAATGAAAAAAGAAACTTTTTTTTATTTTCTATGTAAATTTTAAAATTTTATTCTAAGAGGGGTGCTGGTAAGAGTAAGAATGGAGTGCTTAAATGTTTTCCACGTTCATTTGACATCATTTCACGACTTTTATTCATTACTCATCCCAACTTTCGGAAAAAACATGAAATTGAAACGCCGTACAGACACTTGTTCTGAAAAGAGTGAACTCATTTACAGCTCAACTCTTCAGTTAAAGAGTTGAATTCAGCTCTTAACTTCCATTCTTTACAGTTCTGAGCTGAACTCACAGGATAGCTCATCCAGGCTTAATTATAACCGTATATACTGTTTTCTGTTTATCGATTGGAGCTGAAAAAATTGTATACGTATGATAGGTACTGACACAAATCAACAATTACTTCATTAATGGTATATTGGCAAATTTAGCTAACTCACAATTCATCTAACATTGAATATTTTGGCTCTTCAAATAACAACTGTTGGAAGAGGGTGTTGGTGAAAGTAAAGTGAGGTTCATTGAAAAATATATTCGAATTTTTTTTTCGTTCTTCGGTTTTCAAAAAGAGGTGTTATAAAGCGAGAAATATTTTTCTAAAGAAGAAAAACCAATTCAATATAATCATAAATTTCCTTTTTCAAACTATTCAGTTAAAGTTGATCCCTATGGTATACAAACACACTGGTAAAAAATTTGGCCTTTTACTCACGGGGGATGAGGTTGTACGGGCCAAAATTTTTACCAGCGATCTTTTACACCATGGGGTCCAACTTCTACTCTAGCCAAGGGCTGAGTCCCCCTCTCTTACTCAGATATGCTTTTTTATTCATTATTATGATTAGTATACTTCACATGAAACACCTACCAACCAAGTTGCCACTTTTTTAATGCGTTAGATGCTGAGTAATAACTAATAAATTCATCAAATTCAGACCGTTTCACAAAATTTAATTCCCCGTGCCCTTTCTGGTTGATTTTGATTTAATATTCAAAGATTTGATTTAAAAATAAAACTTAGAATGTTGGAATTTCACAAATGGTGATACTTTTGTGACAAGAAAATCAGAATTGAATCGTACTTTGATTTTTTAATAAATTTTCGTACAATAACCTATTCATGGTGCTGAAGAATGAAAAAATTAATAAGGCCAACAGTTTGAAATTTTACTTCTGCATTCAATTGCACATGAGTGAGAAATAAAAGCAGAGAGCATCAAGTGGTTTAGTTCATTTGAGGAAATTTTTCTACATAAACTTTTTTTAATGCGTTTTTTTAATGAGAATACATTCGCTTTGTTTTCTTACTTTTTTCAAGAACTCTGAGAACAAGTCTTAATTAAGCTATATTGGAGTATGATTCAATGTGATAGCTTTAAAAAAAAGGAAAATCAAAAATTTTACTAAAGGTAGAAAAAGAAATAAAAAAAATCTATGAATTTTCTCAAAAAACCAAAAAAAAAGACATGAAAAAATGCACAAAATGACATTATTTACATCCAAAATATAAAGTACAAAATCCAAAATTATTTATTTTTACCAACTTGCCATATGTATCTAGAGTAGAAATTAAGTTTGCTCGCATTTCCTTGAATAAATCATAGCATACATTTTATTGTAAAATTATACAAAAAAAAATAGGCATATTATGAAGGTACTTAGTCCCCGATTCTTATTTCACAACAGATTATAACCATTACTTTTTTTCAGACTCAAAAATGAAAAAAAAAAAATTATTTCGCCTAAGGTTAGCATTCAAACCGCCTTTTAATTTATTCATTAAAACAAATGCTTCATTTTAAAGACCTGAATATATTATCACGCTAGTGAAAATTTCACCTTTGCGGTTAACGCTTATATATACTAAGCTCGACCCAACACAGAAATTAGTTCTTTGCTGGTAAGCATTAAATGCCTTGCTACATTAAAAACATCACCACGCAATGCACAAGCCTCAGTAGATTTTTTCCCCATACCTATGCGTGCTTTATTAATACATATTACGAATAGGTCACATTGCCTCTCAATCGAACCATCATTTTTCATATAATAATGTACCCATACATACATACTTGACTGGATTTAAAATCAAAAATAAAGTGGACGTAGGCAAACAAGGCTAAAATTTCTGGGTTAAGACGTACGCCATTACTAAAAAAAAAAAAGTATAATCCTCATATCTGTTGAACTTTCAATAACTATAAACAATATACGCCCCAAATTCTTGTTACGCGCACTTCTACAGTAAGCCATTTGACTAATCCAAGAGGGAAAGAGAGAGGGGAGAGAGAGAGAGAGAAACGATTACAGAGAAAAATTCATGTAAAAAAAATCCGCTCAATTTACTCTATTATTTCAACCTATTTGCACTTTTTGTGACGTCAAAAAATTCAATGTTAAGGAAAATTAGATATTCCTTCTCGTGTTGATTTTAACACCATCGTGTCTTCCGAGGTAAAGAAACAATATCATTAACATAATCTAAACAAAGTTTTAAGTTACCTTACACGTCATACTTAAGACTTTGCTACGCTGAGTTCATCAGATATCAATACTCTTACTTTAACAAGAGTCGACTTCGCGCTTATCAGTGAATTCCGGCGTGTTATGAAACATTTCAGCACCACCTTTTATCGCGCTTTCTTGTATTTTCAACTGTTAATTTTTAATGTAAATGTGCCTTCAAATACACTGAAATTATGTTTACAAAAATATGCTGCAACAAGAATCAGATCAGACAAATGATAGAATAAAGATGTATGGCAAACATCATACAGAGGAGTTAGTGAAGAAGAAAAGTACAAGAATTCAATATTGAAAACCCATCAATGAAAAACTCCGTGTAGTTTAAAAAAAACTTCAGCAGTCAAATTATCAAGTACAACATCAAGTTACATTTCATCCAGTTCACTTTATAGAATTTCTAACACATACGCAACTTTTCTCCAAGTGAATGGTTCATCTGTAGAGTGAGAATATTATTAACGTACTTATATAAATATGATTTGCTCGATGTTATGCAATGTAGACATTTTAATCAGGAGATTTGAATATATAAGTAGTAAAGTGGATTGAAAAAAAATATGACCCGGATTTTCACCAAACTCACGTTGGTGAATGACTTTGAGTTGAAAATCCACTATACAAAATTTTGTCACCCTAGCTCAAGGAGAGAGGGAGGTTGGAGTTACGGGCTTTCAAGGTCTCATTTTCAAAAAAAAAAAAAAAAAAAACGCGAGTTTTCGTCATTTTTACATCTCTAAAAGTGATGTAAGACCTCGGTCACAGAGCTAAAAAAGTGAGATTTCAGTTTTTGCGTCTCCCTATACCATTGGTATTTCGAGATCTGTACCACTTATAAGCACCTATCAAGGGGCTAAAAAGTTACAAATCGTAAAAATCGCCATATTTCATTTTTCAAAAAAAAAACACAATAACAGGGCTTTTCACTTCAATAATGGATCCAAAAAATGTTTAATAATTATGGCAATAATTTCAACGATCTTCGAATTAGGAGGTTGACTGCCCTGTAACGTGACACTTTTGAGCAATTTTAATTGGAATTCATTTTTCTAGTGAGAAATTATTTTCCAAAAATGGTATTATTATAAATGTTTGAACTCATTTTCATCATTCCTCCTCTTTTCAGAGATTATTAAAAAATGTCACTTAGAAGAAAACATGTTGAAAAAACAGTGTACAGTGTCCTAACTTACAAACGATTGTCTAACTCGTTGCTCCGAGATTCATACGCAAATTCGTACTTAGCAATGAAAATGTAAAATTCAAGAAGCGAAATAACTCGCATTCCAAATTGATGATTAGAGTAATTGTAGAAGAAAGAGAAGTTCTCAATATCATTATCAACACTCCGCAACCAGTCTTTTTGAAATCAATTTTTACTGAGAACAATAGACATACTGGTCAGTATAATTTTGAAGAGGTGGGTAATTTATGGTGCGAAAAATTAAAATATTATCACATAATTTTCAGAATAAAGTACAAATCCATTTTGATTACGTTGAGCCCGATGTGAAAAAATTATTTAAAAAACAAAACCGATTCTTTTTATCAATTTTTAACGAATTTATTTTGAAAGTTAGGGAAAATTATCATATTTGAGTGTCCCTGAAAAATGGTCTGTAGGAGATAAAATTAAATTATTGCGCTGAATCACCTAAAATTAACGTTCTGCATCTATTTCAGAAGGGCGTTTTCCGAAAAAAAATATCCTTTATAGTTTTTCAAAAAATCGTGAAAAACACAAAAAGTGACATTTTATAAAAACCGCTGAAAAAAGGGGTAATGATGAAAACTTTTCACCAATAATCGTAATGAGTTCAAATACATATCTATAATTAATACAATTTTTAAAAAAAATGTTTTAAAAAATGTTTTATTCGGATTTTTTGAAAATTTTCGAATTTTAAAATGAGTTTTACACGTTTGAAAATTTGAGCAACGCTAAATTCCAACCCTGCATTAAAGATCTTTTCAAAAAAATTTTAATCACTAAGAATCTGATATATTTCGTAGAATTTAAAGTACATTGGAAATAACTAAATATATACACGTTTTCAAACATGGGAACATTCCTGCTTCAATTAAATAGATACGAGTACACAGGTAAAAAGAAAAAAGACAAGAAAAACCATCAATTTTTAACCGAAGTTGAAAAAAACATGTTTTTTATAATAAATACTGATGTGCTATGATTTATGTAATTTTTTACTTTGTTAATTTTTTTGAAAAAGTTATAAATACGAAAATTTTACATTAAGCATATTGTAAGATGGCCCTCAACAGGAAGGAGGAGGGTAAATGTAACACGATCAGTTTAATTACCGGATGATTTTTTCAGAAATGAGGAAAACAGTAATTAATCGAAACACAAGACTCATAATCTTTCTTATGGTTCAACATGAATCTTCTTAATTACTTACGTCAAACAAAGGAAGAAAATAAATAAAAAATGATTCTATGGTTTCTCATAAATGCTGCAGCTTATGAAATTTGAATACCCGACGCACTGATGGTAGAACAGAAGACCGTTATAATTTCGCCAACTTTTACTCAAAAATTTCCCCCATTGAAGACTTATTTTCTTGAAAGCAAATTTAGTGATTCTTTTTATTCGTTGTCATATTTTGCTACTTTTTCCAGCTTTAAAAAAATCTTACCGAGATTCTCCCATCAAGTCTCTGACCAAACAGTAGCTATAGGTTACTGCATGAGCTTTACAGTAGGATATTTTTTTTTTTTTTTTTTTTCAAACAAATGTTGAACAAGTCAACATAAAATAGCATAAAAAATTGCCTTTTGTTGAAATGTAAGAAGTAAAATTGCAAATTGCCTGCGGTAGGAAGCAGTAAAACATTAAACGATACGAGTCAACATTTAAAAACGAAACGTGTGGGAATCACGAGAGAAAATTCATTCACCGGTAAATAGAGATGCGGTTTTTAACATGGTAACGTATACAAGTATACGTGGTAACTAGCATTATAGTTGGTGAACTCTATTTACTCTTATCTTTACGCGCCGTACAAAGTTTTTACCAAATGAACATATGCTATATGTATATCAAAAAGATACCACCGCACAAAGAGACGATACCTAGTAGGTATCTCAGCGAATTTGTTGCCATAAAATCGTAAATTCTCGCCACAGAAATAAATTCAAGCCACCGGAATTCCCATGGAAATGACTTGGGCGAAGAATTCGTTGTGAGAAAAATATGATGACGCGACATCATTAATTTTTTCATTAAAAGTTTTCTATATTTTTCGACGATTCTTGAGCTCGGATCAACCAAGGTTTTTACAGAAATATAGCGAAATACCGAAAGTAAATTTCCTATCCTGTTATAAAGTATCATTGGGAGATGAAAAAAAGGTTACAATAACTGTTTTAACAGAGTCTTTTATATCGCGCGAACAGCATAACAACGTTAAAGTTTAACTCGCAACGAAATACTTAAAATGCTGAAAGGCGTTCTGCAAATTATTAATTAAAACGACACTCTAAGAAGTTGAATATTTCACGCAGTAAACAACAAATTACGTTATGAAGTAATGCTTAACACTTCATTTCGCGTATTTGTAATCATATCTGCTCACCTGGTTCTTTATGCTTCGAAACAAGTCTTTGAATTTTATCCCAAACACCTTATTTCATGCACAATTCTCGTAAACGTAAAATGCTCAAACGCGATAAACGTGAAACATGCCAAAGGTATTCAAATTAATTGTTTTGTTATCAAAACCTCGCTCGGAATGGGTTATAAGGGTTTTGCACAGGCGATATAAGAAAATGATTTTTTCCCCCCACAAAGTTCTGAATAAATTAAACCTTTTTTTTTAGCAATGAAATCGAAATGAATGAATCGTAATAGAATTATGAAGTTCTATTGGCGCTTTTGTATACGCTGAATGAACATGCAACGTATCGTTCATGAATCATTGAATTGTATCTACATCCAGTTCAACTCTCATCCAAGTTATACAATTTTTAGCGATAACTTTTACATAATTTCTTCGAGTAAAATGTATAAATTTTTTTTTCGTAAATTACGCGACGATTACATATTAATCAAATGATCCGAATGTAACTTTTCCCATTTCAGTGGCTTCATTATGACCTTTATGGATATCCGAAGTATTCAAATTTCTCAAATTTTCAATATTGATATTTGAAGTGCGACCCTTAGATCATTATGACCGAATTTAGAGTCAGATACAGGTGCTGATGGGCAAATATCGCATAAATTGTTTATTTCCAAACCAATCGATAGGGAATCTAAATTTGTATGTACAAGGTGTTCTGTCTCAACAATACCTCTTTCATAGTATAAGTAGAGCAACACAAGTTGAACTCGTGTAGTATGGGTTGCCTATCCAAAACATTGAAGAGGCTGTGCTACGGGCATTTACATTTTTCATTTTCAGAAAATTCCACTTTTAATATTAAAAATGGAAGAGATGTCTAGTTTATGCCAAAAACATAGCAGATACAATGTAGTATTTCCGGTAAAAAAATTGGGGGCATATAGGTAATCTGGTTTGTGAAATATAACGAATTAAAAGTAAAAAAAATGTTTGAAAATTTTGAAAATTTTTGTAAGAGTCTGAACGCTGTTGAAGGGGGTCTCTTAGAAACCATATAAGGAGGTCTGGTGGTTATATAAAGCGTCTTGGAGGTTATTAAAGAGTGTCTGGAAACTGGAGCTATTGAACGGCATCTAGAGGCCATATAAAGGGTCAGCAGGCTATTGAAGGACAACTGGATTCTATATAAGGGGGTTAAAGAGGCGATATAACGGGGATCTGAAGGCTACATAAGAGGTCTGCCGGCTATTGAAGGGCGTTCAAATGCTACAGAATGGTATCTGGAGGCTATTGAACTGAGACTGGAGTTCATTGAAGGGCGACTAGGAGCTATTAAAAGGAGACAACACGTTATTGAAGGGTTCCTGGAGCGTACTAAACAATGTCCAAACGCTACAGAATGGCATCTGGAGGCTATTGAACTGAGACCAGAGGCTACTGACGGACGGCTAGGGCAACTGCAGGCAATTGAACAACGTCTAAAGGTTATTGATTGGCGCTTAGAAGCTATTGAATGGCGTTGAGGGCCATTAACTGAAGTTTGCAGGATATTGAAAGATGACTGGGAGCTATTGAAGGGCAACGCCAGGCTATTGAACAGTGTATGGAGGCAATTGAAAGGAGTTCAAACGCTATTGAATGGCGTCGTGCAGTATTGAACGGCGTTCAAACGATGTTAAACTGTGTCTAGAGGCTACTGAAGAGCGATTCAACTTCCGGTTGTTGAACTGAGACCAGAAGCTATTGAACGGCATTTAGATGTTATTGAACTGAGACTGGGAGCTATTGAAGGGCGACAGCAGGCTATTGAATGGCATCTAGAGGTTATTGAAGGGTGTCTAGAGGCTATTGAAGGGCGACTGGAGAGTATATAAGTGGTCACAGAGGGTCGTGGTGGCCATATAAAGGGGTCTGGAAGCTATACAAGACGTCTTAGAAGCTATTAAAGGGGGACTGGAGATTATTGAATGGGGCACAGAAACTATTGAGGGTGTTATTTCGTTGAAATTGCTCATATCGGTAATTTTCTAATAAATCTTCATAATTTCAAAAAAATAGTTTTTTGGCATGTAAGATCACACCACTTCTATTTCTAAAATGAAGTTTTTTTGTTGGCGACTCATAACAAACCTTTCCACAGACTTAGAAGACTAAAATTTCTCATTTTGGAATTCCAACTCGAAACAGGTCTTATATTTTGAACAGCTCAAGTCGAACGAAAAATTGTGTTCATAAACAATTGAAACGAAATAAGCCTACCGGATATACTAAACCTGCAGACCTAAGCTCAGCTTTCTTTCAAAGGTTGGAAATCGGAGATTAGAGTAATCAAATTCCCGAAATACTCGCTTTTCGTTAATTTTTTTAACGTGGCATTACTTCGGGGATTTTTTTCTCTTCGACATGAATGAGGACATTAACAATATTGTTTCAGACATTGTGACTCTAACAATAGGTGTTCGAAAGAGATAGAAAAACTGCGATATTAAGAGCTCTCAATACTCAACAGGTTGTAGCACCAATAGCAGATATTATAGATATAAACCCATGCCTTGCAAAAAGCCAAAATGTATACTAAACTTTTGATACAACTCGAAAACAATCTCAATTTTTTTTACGATTACCTCTCTTAAATTTTACAGCTTCTATTAAGCTCTCATCAATAATGAAGAAGAAGAAGAAGAAACCCTTTCAGATTACTTCGTCTATTCGGTTATTATATTTCTTTGACTTTTAACCAAACTTTCACTGTTTTATTTACTTTTTGGTATTTGATTAATTTTATACAAAGCTGCTACTACCAGAGTACCATTAATTATTCTTTACTTTTAATAAATAAAAGCCAACAGGTTAGATTAACATTATAACGAGAGTAAATTTATCGGATGATTTAGTTAGAACGTAATTCGTTGCGGAAAAAGAATTTTCCAAAAAATTATGAAATTATAAAGGTAGAGAAGTTGAACAAAATAACTACGTAGTAAGAGTATAAAGTATTCGTATTTTGAAAATCGCGAAGGCCTTTTTCATATGAAAAAATCGAAGTTGAAGTTTCTCGCTGATAAGTTAAAATGAAAACAAATATTAACATAATATACGATATCAAAAAGTACAAAAAAATTGAAGTTTAGTGTCCCGCTGGGTAAAAATAACATCCGAACATGTCTTTTATACGAGTGGAATTCTATTTTTAATTCACGACGATACTATAAAGAAATTAAGTACCCAGATCTATAAAAATAATTTTCTCGCTAAAACGTAGAGTTATTCATTAAAGAATTTATTCGCTTAAAAATGGTTCTCGAAAAAGGAAACGAATTTTACTAACAATACGTGGTCACATAACGATGAAAAGAGTACATAATAAGGGTACCTATATACCTACGTAGACGTACCAACGTACCTATAATATTGGTACCGACGGACGAGAAAAAAAAAATTCCAAATATTTTCAACAACATACCGCGTTATTACGAGAAAATTTAAAAACTTTATTATCTATAAGCGGTTTTCATTTTCATCATATTTTGTAGTTTAAATTACCACCGAATGTAAAAAAAAAAAATAATATGAAAGGCATAAAGGCGGCTTTAAAAGCATTTTAATATTTCATTGAAACACAACCTTTTGTGCTGTTAGCTTGGCTTGGCTTTTTCCTTGTAATACATACCTTAACACATCTTAATATTTTCACTTACTGGTGTAGCTGGTTTTTTTTCTTCTTTTCACTCACCAAGCCAAAGCATTCCATCCGAATTTAATTGCTTCAACAAAGTTATAAGATAGGTATGTAGGTACCTATCTACCTACCAACTAAGTATATACTTTGGTAGATATTTTTTCCAAGATAGAAAAAAAAAAAAAAAGATTTAAGGAGCAAATTTTCGCCAACTTGTAAATAACGTGCGTAGAATTTTTTTTAACGCTCTGCTTGCACTACCGTTGGTGAAATACGCATTTTCCGCTATTGTTTTGCCTCTTTCACGACATAATTTCCGTGCGTCAAAATTATTCGCAGCGTTAGTTTGAAATTTTAAGGATTTATGATTACATATTGTTCTGCGTTTTTTGACAAAAGCAAAAAGATAAAAGAAAAAGGTTGTTACAGCGATTCATAAGCCGATGTTTCTTACAAGTTTTTTTTTTTACTTTTTTTTTCTCTTCTGCAAAGCTTAGACTCGCGTTAATAATTTACTCGTATACTCTTTAAAATGAAATTCATCATCATGCTTACATCGCATCGTGGGACTAAAAATAAGGTATTCAATCGACGAATGCGCGTCCCAACGCAGCTAAGTATATAGATTGTTGATCATTTATCTGATAATCCAACTTAGTAATTTATTTCGTCAAAGCAGTAATGTTGTGTACAGCATTTGCTAAGCACATAGGGTTGATATTATTTTGTACACTAAACACGTTCGAGAAAGAATTTTGACGTCGACGAAGTCCGCGTATGAAATGTATGAAACTGTAAAACTTACCGTACCGTGAGATAAAATTTATTCGAGCACGCGATAGATTTTTTTTTTCCGAATCGCGTCATCTAAGCATACAATTCTAATGCACTCGAACATTCGACAAAATCAGCGGGTAAATTGTATCAAATTTTTTTTACTGCGGAATTTGTAACATTTCTGCCGCATGCCTATAAATGTTATCCTAGGTTATAAGCAATTGGGCTGAAGAATTGATCATTCGTTGCTCAATAAACCTACATATTCATAAATTAGAATTAAATCCACTGGGTGTAAGTAATCGCGAAGATGTAAGCCTAATTTATTAAACATTCTCATTAATTGGAATTGCGTACGCGCATAAACGAATAACTAACATATGCGAAGTAAGTCGCTGACGAAAATGGAGAAAATGAAATTCTCGCAGGTACTATACTACGGAGGGTTGTCTCTCTATTTTTTTTTTTTTTTTTTTTTTTTTTTTTTTAAA